>JAUTBW010067974.1:0-10679 GCA_032361425.1 Peltospira smaragdina
AAAAAAAAAAAAAAAAAAAAAAAAAAAAAAAAAAAAAAAAAAAAAAAAAAAAAAAAAAAAAAAAAAAAAAAGAGGAGTTAAAACTGTTGTAATACAGCTGGACACAAAGAGGTTTGAGGTAAGAGGGGTAATACAACACCGTTATTGGGACACTGTAGATGAAAAAGTCATTAATTTAGAAATAAAATGGACAGAATCAAAAGATGTACAGGCTGCTATTGTACAGAACAAAATTAAAGTTATAGATCACACAAGGGAACAACTGGCAATGGTTCATTTGTTTCGCACATCTATGAAAATTATGGTTCAGGGTAGACAGTTGATGGTTGCTTGGTGGCTGGAAAACGAGTTGACAGTCATATCTGAACAAGTTGCCAGTAAGGCTGGTGATACGCTTGTTAACACATCTCACCCATTATTAATAAAGTCCGTGGAAACAGCACACATCTCCTACATGTAAGTTCACACCCAAAAGAAAAACAAGATTAAATCGAAAACAAATATTTTCAGTACCAAGGAGATCATTAAAAGAACTGTACAAAAAGTGTTCAGAGACAGAATCTCATCACTGGAAGACACGGCGACTCAGTTACAAGATTCTGACAGTGATCTCATGAATCAAATACATACTTCAATGGCTGATCTTAAAGTGGGTGTCGCTAATTAACTGAAAACAGAATCAATGCATCTCACTATGCAATACAGAAGTGACAAAAATAGAACTGAAAAGGAAACAAGTAAAGCTTTGGAGAAACTTAAAAAACGGGTGGCTCATTTAGAAAACGAAAATGCAAATTATGTAATTTAATTTTACAAGAATCTACATCTAAAGTTCATCAGCTACTAAAACGGCACTCGACGATATCTTATGAGAAAGAGAAAGATCCCACTAACCAAACTTGTTACTACACCAATCTACAGTAAGGTACTGAAATCAAACCTGCTGGCTGAAATACAGTCCTGTTAACACCACAGGAAAGCAACTGGCCGGAGCTAGCAAAACCACACTGGTTACCGAATCAGGAAACCCCCAAAATACCATTAACAGAGAACCAGTTGTGATCACTGCTAACATTGCAGTACAAAATAAATTTGCCGTGCTAAAAGATGAATCAAAATGTCATAAAATAAGAAGTAATTACTGGTTTAGGTCAGAATTCTTCCACTACTAATACTACAAATGGTACATCTAACTGGTACGCTCCATTCCAGTCTCTTTAAGCTACTATCGCTATCTAGGTCACACACAAACGCTCTATGTTAGTACGTGTTCTTTCACGGGGAGAAATTTTACACACTACTAATACATAGTTGATACTGTGTGTCTCTTGAATATAGTTATCAAATGAATACTGTCGGCATATATTATACATACCTAATAAAAAGACATTCAGATTTAAAGCTTCATATTTTCCCGCTCCTCCTCTCAAGAGAATCGTCATTTTGCAGCAAAGTATTTTGGGTGTCTTCTGTGTTGTATTTCCACTTTCTGTGCATGATTTGTAGCATATTATGTCACATTGGGACACTAAAGTAGTAAAGCAGCAACAGAAAATAATATATGATAATATAGTTGTAATATATATGTCACAATGGGCTATAAAGGTATTGCCACGGTTGTCTAAGCAGACAACAGATCATGGAAAGACATTACCAGATATTTATTAGGTAAGAAGTCATATATAACGGTAGACCCTGTCGTGAGGTGGCAGATCAGATCAGTTTTCACTCCAGAATAAGAAACAATTCTCGTGAATTATCCGCTGAAGGCAGTTTCATTATATTATGTTTTATCTACAAATGAATGAGTGAATGTTTAACGACACCCCAGCACAAAATAAAAATCGACTATTGGGTGTCAGAAAATGGTGTAAAATTAAATAATTAAATGAAGACAATTTAAATGTAAAAACCCAGTGTATATCTACAAATGAAGCAAGGACTTTAGCTTTTTGAATAAGAAAAACAGCAGCAAACGGCTGGCAAGAATTGGCTTTTTGGGTTCCTTAAAAAACCCAGTAACATTACTTTAAGGACCCCCGAAGCAACCTCTGGTGTTAAGCAGGTAGGTACCACCGTGTCAGCTGAGTGAGGCCAAGTAGTAACGCGTGTTGTGACTGATATTTCTTTACTGTCTTTCAAAGAGTGTAAAGTAATTTACGTTATCTGTAGTAATATATATATATATATATATATATATATATAGATAGATAGATAGATAGATAGATAGATAGATAGACAGATAGATAGATAGTTTTTTCCCCCTTTTTTTTCTGGGGTGTCGTTAAACATTCATTCATTCCACCAAAGTTGATTTTCCCCACGTGTCACTTTATCAGTGAAGCCCCTCCTGGATCTGTAGGTGCAGCCCATAGGTAGGGTTGGACGATATCAAATATTTTTGGCTTTTATAAAACATTTAGTAAAAACCATGTTCGATGTTACTTGAGCATCAAAGTACTCGACTATGCTAAGGAAATCGGGATGATCATGCTGTGTTTCCCTACACATTGTTCAAACAAACTGCAATCTCTTGACAAATCAGTGTACCTTTTCAAGAAATTCTACAACCACCATCTAATGACATAATGGTACCGCATCTTATTATTATTATTATTATTATTATTATTATTATTATTATATTTAAATTTTTTTTAATGCATTGAACTCCTTATCCCTCCCTCCTGGCGGTGGAATGAATGAATTTTTAACGACAACCCAGTGAAAAAAAAACAACAACAACAACAACAACAAAAAACAAAACAAAAAACAAAACAAACAAAAACTACAAAAAACAAACAAACAACATCAGCGTAAAGAGCTGTGCTAAATATATTACCACAGATAATGTAAATTACTTTACACTCTTGAAAAACAGTGAAGAAACATCAGTCACTCGTCAATGGCAGAGGGTGGTCACCGCCACATAAAACGCTGAAGCTCCCCGATTGTAACGACGGTTACGAGGCCAGGCGCGAGGAGCTCCAGCAGAAATTTTTTTGAAACAGGTGGGAAACGTTACAAGAAGAACCAGATGGCATAAAGCAAGACAATACACTTGAAGATGTATGAATATATCAGATGAGTATGACCAATAGGCACGGCATAAATCAACTTCATCCTTCTTGCACCGCATGTAGGAGGATTGCCAACATCCCAGGACTAACTTGATAGAAGTTTGTTGATGACTGCACCATTCCAGTCATAGTGTATGATAGACAGAATTAATGAGTGTTTAACAACACCCCAACAATCACACACAAACAAACAAAACAACATCAACAGAATATGCTATTGAGTGTTAGAAAAAGGTGCAAAATTAAATAATTAAATGCTTAAACATAAATATAAAACTACAATGTAGGCCTATAGAGCTATGTAAAATACATGGTTTTTAAAATAAACATTATTTTACGAAAAAAGAAAGAAAAGAAACAAATTGCCCAGTATCGGTGTAATTAACAGGGGATAAAAAAAAAAAAAAAAAAAAAAAAAATTGATGAAATAAACCAGACGAAAGCCATGTTTATAAATTCTGCCATGTCAAAAAAAATTGGTGCTTATTAAACTCCCGACTGCTTTGTCCAAAAACATTGCTGAATAAGCGGGAACAAAATGTCCACACTTGTTTACCACTGGGTATAATGTGTACGCAAAGACATCGACTGTTGGTGATCGATCACGTTCATAGCGAAGGAACTCGTTTTCCGTCATCAGGTAGGTTATTTTAAGTATGAAATTAATTGTTTTATCAAATAATGCTTATAATCTTCTTGCTTATAAACTAGCAATTTATATTACAGAACAAGAAATGTGTATGGCATTTTGAAAAAAAAGAAAAGAAAAAAAAAGCGATTGACGCGTAAGCACCGAATGGTACATAATAATTAAGTAAAACAGAAAGGGCGTTACCAATCAAATAATTAAAAATATATAATGTTCAATAATATACAGGGAGTTAGGTGAAATACCCAGACACAGGACTGCACAGCTTGGCATGTTTACATGCAAGCATATTATCGTTAAGTCGACATAATTATGCAAGTTAGTACTAATTTTTTTTAAAGAATTCTGACGTGTACAGAATGTTGCTGACCATCATATTTTTATGTACGTAGTGTTGCCGATTGGTATATGAAGTGTTGTTAATCAACATTTCACTTTAGTATGCTTACTTTTGTAAAACAACGTTAATTTATAGTTATATGCAGGCACTATCTTGAGTCCAGTAAATGCTATTCTGCCAAATAAACTTTTATAATTTTATTGAGATTTTATATAGACTAGTCCGATTCTAATTAGGCTTCATTCGCATAGTAACACAATTTAATTTTATATTGCAAATGACATGATATGAATATGTCAGAGACAGATAGACTTCTGGGGAGTTTCCTGGAAGAATCCAGGATATTCCACATCAACGTCTATAAAGCCTCGCCAGTTAACGCAACCCGGCGACTTGTTGAAATTACATTGTAGATTTTACCATGTTTTAACATTGGTTACTAATACATTATACAAGAACAGCGGTAGCTGAATTAAACTTGTTAACCGAAATGAAACTGATAACCGTACAGGTGTATTCACATAATTAGCTTTAAATCATACAGCTGTGACTGGATATAAAATGCATCCAGCCATATCAAACTAAAATGGGTGCAATGTTAAATCTTTGAGAAATAAATATGTCAGTCGAATTATAGTGTTTCATTTATTATTATAATTATAATAATAATAATAATTATTATTAATTTTTATTATACATACATGTACAGATGTTTTGTTTTTGTTGTTTTTTGAAACTGCTATGTCGAGAATATATTTATTATTTAAACATTTAGAAAAGACGATCCAGTCAAGCTCTCTAACTGGCGCGATCCACACCACACATGCAACTATAGCTATCTAGGTCACAAACGCCATGTTAGCACATGCTTTTTCACTGGGGTCCTGCCTCGCTTAAACACAATGGCGAATTTTTTATTTAATGTTTGACGATATCCCTTGACAGCGAAGGCTAACAAGTGTTAATTCAGGTACTGCAGTACATGTATGTTGTATTAGTAACCAGTGTTAAAATAATATGGTAGATCGACAATGTCACTTTAATATTTCTAACTTGTCCGAGATATATTCAATGTTTATTAAAATGCATGACGATGTTTATTAGTATAATTATTTATCACATACAACAGCTCTATTGCTTCTCTAATAATAATGTGACGGAATATTCGATTCATTAAAACGATATCGTTCAGACCTCACTCCAAGTGTTCGCATAGCTGTAGTCTGTATAGGGCTAATCATCTCATCTTTTGTATACAATATTATTTGCAAACATAATCCCCAAACAAAATTGGATTTTATTAACAAGGCTTAGATTGTCAGCTCATTCTTTAACGACAGAAACAGGAAGATACAAAAATACAGAAAGGTCAGATAGAATATATATTTATTGTAATTTGAACAAAAGAAAAGACGAACATCAGAATTATTATGTACTTCAATGTCCTAAATATGACACGCTTAGGAGAAAATATATTAAGACATAATTATTACTGGAAGAAACCTTCCACCTATAAAGTTATACTCAATTTAAAGTTTTAAACGAGCTTGGTAAATACCTCTGTGTAATAACTGTATGATTATCTTTTATGGATTGAAGTGTATTGCATTGCTTTTATCGTGTAGTGTTTTACATCTCCTGCACTATGCAGTCATTGTTTATATTTGTTTTATGTATGATTTGTATACTGATGAGCTGTAAAGCTCAAAGTTAATAAAGAACTGAACTGAACTGAGCTGGCTGTGATAACAGTGTGATTGATGAACGCTTTATTTTGTGTTTTCTGAGTATATGCATGTATTTTATTCGACATGTGGTTGGCTTGTTCTCCGGAATATCAGATGTGATGACACAGGGTTCTACACCAGTCTTACGACACTTAACAGGACTAGTATCTAAATGCCGCCGCAGTGTGTTCTTCGACTTTGAGGAAGTGGATGCTTTGATGTGTCACCCTGCCGGATATTTAAAACAGATATTGTTTTCTTATCACTAACTGTTTAATACTATGCTTCTTGTTAGTGTATTTCAAAATATCGTGGATGGTATATTGTTTGTTTGTGCAATAATATAATAACACTGGTACATAGTGAATTATGAAGCCTGAAAAGAAAAGAAAACATACGACCATTTGACATTTTACAAACTTTATACAATAATCAATTACTTCAGTGGTATGTCCTCAAAGTACAATGTATTGATCAGCAACACTCCGTACACAGCATTCACTGATATAGATATGATGTTTATGGCTCATAAATATTACGACATTGACAAGCATAAAATTATGCAAGCATGTATACTAATTAGTCCCGATAATATGTATATACATATTTTTATTTAATAGTAAATGTATTAATATTTAAACTGAATAATGTAATACTGGGGTTTTCGGAAAATTAAGACCCCGAAATAATTCTCATGTACCCTTCTCTAAACACAAACTTATTAGATTTTAGACTCTAGTAGTCTGGACTTGAAGTAGGTGATAATACTATTTTCAAGATTTATTGATTTACGGCCACAATTGGGGAAAATAGTCACCTACATCACTTATTTCGAAGCACATTCCGCTGTAAATATCACGTGACCGATCACCAACAGATGTCCTCGAGTACAAATTACACCAAGTGTTTACGTTTGTACAACTTTCTATATACACGATGTAACATTCCTTGACTTTGTTCACTTTTATAGCATGATGTTGACGCTTCCTCAGGATTTAGAAAGTGCTGTAAAATATAAATTGAAGGGATTTGGACGAGCTGTTCAGCTTCTGGAAAATGAAGCAAGACATTAGAGTGGAATTAGTAGCATCCATGCTAATTATACTCCTCCAGAGACGGAAAATACTAGGTAGCCATTAGGATTGTTCTATTTCAGTTTTTTCAGATGTCGATATAGCCGTTAATGTAAATGTGTTGAGTGCGTCGTTAAATAATAAAAATAAAAATAAAGCAAATTTGGATGACGTCAGTAAAACGTGCGTCTTATTTGAATTAAAACCAACGTTTTACATGGAGTTCGATTGTCGGATGACGCACGGAATGCCTCGATTCAGGATTTCTTTTATTCTGATTTGTGTGTGCATTCTTCAATCAGAGCCGGTATTCGCTGCCTTTGGTATGTTATTATTTCTTTCCTTTCCTCGTAAACCGGAAGAAATTCTAACACACAACACAATTAAAGTGTGGATAATAATAATAGTAACTACCTACTACCTATACCTTGTTCCACGAAATAATTAGGACGTTTTTTGCCAATATTTTTGGTTTGTCGTGACGTAAAAATAAAAGGAAAAGTGTTTTGGAAACAACAAAAATGTACTATTTTTATATTTAAATTACAAAATGATTGAGAAAGAAAGGAATAAAATAGCAATACATTACCATGTTAAATTTCGACTGCCTGACGCCTTGCTGTCTTTATCGTGTGATTACGGCTTACCGCACTGGTAACAATGACGTCATTATATTCCTTATCAATAGTTCCACCGTAATATTTAGAGCGCATTTTGTTTCTTTCTTGGTAACTTTTGTTGCTTTCTTGATAACAACAGTTGCACAAAATCATGTACACAATTGCAGTAATGTAATGTTTACCATGATAAATTAAACAGAAGTGGACATAAGGAAATGTATTGTACTTACTACTTTAACTTTCCCCCAGGAAGTTCAGCGTTGTGTACACACCCAACTGCACATTATCTCTCCAGGAATATATAGTCTAATTGTATATAATATTTAATATTTCTTCCAATTTCGTATGTATTTATGTCTGTACTTCAACAAATGTCGAAATTTTTTGAATATTACTATTGATTTTATTGTTTAATATAAAGATTATAGGTCTACCGATACCATGAAGTATAGCCCTGTCCAACTAAATAACGTCCTATCTTCTTTTGTGTGAAATATTACTTTCATGTCATTATTTATTGTGCGTGTCATATAATGTCCTGATTTCAAAAGCTGTGAAGTGATTTACATGTAGAATTGTTATAACTTGAGCAATGTTTTAAAAACACCAACTGAGTTTACTAGGAATTAACCATATCTAGCAACTTGGATGAATGAGACTTCACGTTTTAAGATTTGACACTACCTGAAGAAAATGAATGTTTCATTTTTTATTATTAAACAAAATTAACGTCAATAAGAAACATATTTCAGTATTTAAGAAAACAATTATACAGCGCCACCTACATTTAACGCTGACATTATGGTATTGTATAATTATGATGGAAGCATGAAAAATACTTCATGCACTGCAGATATTTTTTAAAGCATGAAATCTGTGAATAATTGTTCAAGTACAGACATAAATACATACGAAATTGGAATAAATATTAAATGTTATAGGCCTATACAATAAAACTATATAAGCTAGGCCCTATTCATTGAGAGAAAGTGGAGTTTGAAGGGGAACAACGCTGAAGTTCCTGGAGGAAGGTTAACGTAATAGGTACAATACATTCACTTATGTCCAGTTCTGTTTAATTTATTATGGTAAATATTACATTACTGCGGCTGTGAACAAGAAAGAAACAAAATGTGCTCTAATTATTATGGTGGTACTACCGATAAGGAATAGAATGGCGTCATTGTTACCAGTGCAGTGAGACATAATCACACGATAAAGACAGCATGGTGTCAGGCAGTTTAAATTTAACATGGTAATGTATTGCTATTTTATTAATTTCTTACTTAATAATTTTTGCAATTTAAACATAAAAACAATACATTTTTGTTTTGCAAAACACTTTTCCTTTTATTTTTACGTCAAAGCAAACCGAAAATATTGGCAAAAAGCGTCCTAATTACTTCGTGGAACAAGGTATAGTTATTAATCAATTTTGGAGATATTTCATTAATTTTAACCACTAGTGAAAAATGCATAGGCCCTAATGTTTAACTTTGAAAATAAATTTGGACAGACAGCTTGAGAATCCATGGTTATGGTAAGACTACATTTTTTAACTGTTAACTCTAACCTTCCCAATCTAAACCTACCCCATCACTAACTCTAAGTCTAATCTAAACTCTAACCTAGAATTCAGACTGGAGTAATTTAACTTACAGATGACTTGCCGAACAGGCTTCAAACTGACTGTGCTTATTATCCATAAAGGGCCAAATTGCAACACAACAGGTTAAAAAATATTAATCTCCCAAATGCAAAGAGTTCCATTCATAGATGGAGTTTCCTGGAATTTGGTCACTGCTGGAATTCGGTTACTGAGAATAGGGCCTACACTACTTGGCTAAATTATAATGAAGTGTCTATCATTATAATCATATGTTGCCAGACTTGACGATGATGGACTTATTAATATTTATATACTTTTAAGTTGTAAAAGATTACACATAATTAATCCTGACAAGCAAGCTACAGTCGTAATAACAACAGTCCTACCTGTTTCTCTTTGATGTTTTCCCCTGGCGCCAAAGTTCCCAATCTCGTCTTGTTTTTCGCTTCAGCGCTCGTGGCGCGATTTTTCCCGCCACGACCCACCGTCCCGTTCGACATGGCAGCCGAAACTCTTTACTGTCACTTTCAGTAACAGTTCTGTATCATGAAATTAACACTGTACAAACTAATCGTTTAATTATAAATGGAAACAAATTATCCACTACAACGTATCTAGTAAGCCGCCATTTTGTTTACCAGTTTCTACGATACTAGAGGTCAGAGGTTAAAAAAATACAAAGCGAATGGCAGGTGCCTGTTTTGACGTAAGCTGCTAACATTATGAAAGAACGTGAGAAATTCAAACAAACTTCATTTGCATATGTTTTTTTCACAGAATTCGTGTATTTAACGATTGATGTTATCGATTCGAATCAAAGCAGTTCTCATACGAGAAATGTTTAGGACACCGAGAGGTTATAGACGTTGGCAATCGATTATGGCAACGTTACGGTAGCCTTTTGATGCCAGTTTATTGATTGCGGGCGTTCGGCAGTTTTGACGTGCATACTATATTACAGAACTAAAATAGAAATAAGTGGAGGATGGAAGAGTATGAGAAAGATGTTTGGTGTTTGTTTGCTGTTGTTGTTTTCATTGTACTTAAATGCATAGGTCCTAATGACTATTATTGGCTAAACAAAGTTGGTTATTGAAAATATATTAATTTGATTTGTCCTTAAATTTACCTGGGGCTTATATTTCACCTGTAGGCCTAGGCCTACTGTCACAGAGCATTGTCATGCATATTTAATGGCCTATTACTTGACACCTACTGACCTAGGCCTACGTTTGATTTTTCCCTAGGCTACAGCAGGGCCGTGGTGTCATGCTGGCGCCGTGATACAATGATAACCTAGTGGTGAAAGCGCCAATTGTGAGATACCGAGGTGTTGTCTAACTTCTGAACTTGGCGTTCTAGTAGGACGATACGTACCAGGACATTTTTAACCATTTATAAGTAGTAATGATCCTTATCACACACCCATGTACCTCACACATTTGAGTAACAACGACGACGACAACAACAATAGGCACAATAATAATAATAATAATAATAATAATAATAATAATAATAATAACAGTAGCAAAAAAAAAAAAAAAAAAAAAAAAAAAACAACCAAAACAGACAAACAAAAAATCA
>JAUTBW010068085.1:0-10676 GCA_032361425.1 Peltospira smaragdina
GGAGCCAGAGACCCCAAAGGTGAAGAAACGACGGGGACGTCCCCCAGTGGAGAAACTCACCCCCAATCCCCCCAAGCTGACCAAAGTGATGAAGAAAATCTACGACATTGTCATCAACTACAAAGACAGGTTGGTTGAGATTTGAGCAAGTGATGATTAGGCTGGTAAAGGTGACTGTTTTACACTGGTCAGACATTTTATTTAGCTAGTTTATAAGAGGATAGTGCATTGAAATACTAATCTACACATGTATTGTGCATTGAAACGTAATATCTTTTAAACAGGCTTTTTTAGTAAGTTATTTGCCAAATCATTAACCCACTTTCTAAAAATGTTTGAAAAGGGCTAACTTGGCTGTAAGACAGGTTAAGTACAAGTTACGAATCATTACAATTGAAGCATTCTTTTATGTCATATCAGTAATTAGTGACCTAGTTAGAGCAATTTGAGTTTAATTATTAGCACTTGTTGGACTTCATTTATTGACTGTTTATTTCAGTGATGGCCGAGTGCTAAGTCAGATGTTCATGGAGTTGCCATCAAAGAAGAGAATGCCAGAGTATTACGAAATTATCAGGAAAGCCGTTGATTTCAAGAAAATAAGGGTTTGTATTTATAAAAATTAAATTTTTTTAATTCGACCGTTTGAGTGTTCAAAAAACCCACCAGGAATTTCACCTATATGTTTATAGGTTATTGTTCAATACTAATTTTCATTTTGCTTAAATTGTTGGTTGTTTTTCTTTGTTTCTGTGTTTAATATTTTGCTGTACAATATTTGACAAAATCTCAAAAGTATTTTCTTTGTCAGTCTCGAATAATGGAACACCGATACCGATCACTGGACCACTTTGAAAGTGATGTCATGTTGCTGTGCAAGAACGCCCAGACATTCAACATAGAAGGATCGATGGTGAGTGGAAACACACAGAACTTTTTTTTTTTTTTTTTTGGTTGAATATGACAAAACTACATACAAATGTTCAGTAGAATTGTGTTTTTGGGCTATAAATCGAGTATTATAAAACATATTTTTTCGGTTGTTTTCAGTTTGGTTTAGGAAAATATTTTTATGTTAATCTAAATATTGTTTTCACCAACTAAATTTGTTTATGCACAGAAAATGTATCCCGATTGAGAAATTGGTTCATTATTTTGTTTCATATAATCCATTACTATAATATTAAAAATTATTACTAATATTTGTAGAGCATGTGGGAGATTCTTATTTTAATCAAGAATACACCTGTAGAAGCTAGTTTTGTTTTCCCATTAGTCGATAATATACCTGTGGGACCCATTATTTTTATATCATTTGAAGGTTTTTTCATTAGTCAAGAAAATACATGTGAGAGCTTGTTTCAGATCTACGAGGACTCGATTGTGATTCAGTCGGTGTTCACAAGTGCCCGGGAGAGACTGGAGAAGGAGTATGCACTGTCAGACCTCAGTGGCAGTGAGGGGGAGGTGGAGGAGGAGGAGGAAGAGGAGGATGATGAGAAACAGGACGAAGACGACGATGACAATGATGCTGATGATGATGACAGTGAGAATTTTTTTTTTAATTTATATAGCTGGTGTTAAGTGTGAGATTCTGTGTTTAAGAAGATGAATTCTTTGAGGATTAAAAGCCTGTGCAAATCCCTGCCTTCAGGAGTTAAACTTCCAAATCCATGTGGATTTACTAGAGATATTAAAAAAAATATATATATATTTCTAAAATTACTTTTACAATAAATATAAAATCAAATCATTAAATATTACCAAATAAATTCAGGTCTACTGATTCTCAAGAATGCTTTTTACCACTAGTGAAAAATGTTACATGGTTTACCTTTGAAAATAAAATTGAATTTGGTGGTTTCCACCAAACAGCTAAATTTTAAACTCTGGTATTATACTTTACTATGCAAGGACCTACAGTGAGATAATTATTTAGATCTCAGTTCTTGTTACATATTAGAGATGTTTCTTGTGCTGGGGTGTCATAAGACATTCATATATCTTCATCATTGTTTCTACTTCAAACAAGAAATTATTTTGGTGTTATCACATCTATATGAATTAACTTCATAGGTGTATATTTTGTGGGCTTTGGATTTTTGTTTCTACTTTCTGGGTTGGGTAAGTGGGAGAGGGATGTTAATGCAGATTGCCTTACTTGTTTTGTCAGAGTATTCTGAAGGCAATATCTGTGTCTAGATGACTTAATTGATATCCTGTTTTAAACAATTATTTCTCTTCCAGGTAATCAGGTTAAACCAAAATCAAAGCATGGAAAGGACATTAAGGTGAGTTAATGTCATTTCCACTTCGGTTAATATCTGTTAAATGTTGTATTATGTTGTTTGTAACATGAAACATTTACACTGTGCTGCTGTTTTTTAAATCTTATGAAAATTTGACATTTTTGTTCAGACTAAATTCTCCACTTAGATAAATTGATTTAATCTTGAAATTGATTTAATCTTGACAAACAATTGTAAGAGATTCAGGATTAGAGCAGTCATGTCATGATGTTATTTTATTATCTTTTTCAATTTAACTTACTGTCATTGTTTCACGTTTACACTCGGAGGTAGTTGTTATTGGTGACCAATTCTTCACACTTGTTTAAATTTATGAGTGTGTAGGTAGAATGTTTAGAAACATGGAAGAAATAAAATAATAGTAACAGAATAAGGAATTTTTTTTTTTTAATTGACCATTATAAGATCATTACATTACCCCTAAAACAGAGAGAAAACGTCAACTTTCTGAAGAAAATGTTTCTCTTGCATTGTAATGCTGTCAGCACTTCATGACATTGATGTATTGTATTTGATGTTTATTTTGAAACAGTAACTCGTAAATTTTGGTTTTCTGCAGCACCAGAAGGAGAGCTCGAGCCACAAGCGACGACCGCGGGCGGCCAAAACACGAGCTAAGCCGGTGATCAGCGACGACGAAACTGATGACAGCGCCGCTGTAGGCATTCATTACCTCCTTAACCGCTCTGTTTCTCTTTCAGCGCACGCTTAGTACGATACATGACAGATACAGCAGTTATCTGTGGTCACTGTCGTCAAGTGTTGTGTATCTTTAGTGTTAGTGTTGTCTCACGTTTATTTCGATACATGATAGGTACAGCAGTTTATCTACTTAACTGTTGTAAAGTTATGTATGTCTTTAGTTTTAGTGTTGTCTAAAGATAACATGTCAATATGATACATGATATATACAACAGTTATCGACATCACTGTCTTCAAGTTCTGTATGTTTTTAGTGTTAGTGTTGACTCACGCAGTATGATATATGACAGATACAGCAGTTATTGACATCACTGTCTTCAAGTTCTGTATGTTTTTAGTGTTAGTGTTGTCTCACGCAGTATGATATATGACAGATACAGCAGTTTATCTGTGGTCACTGTCGTCAAGTGTTGTGTATCTTTAGTGTTAGTGTTGTCTCACGCTTATTTCGATACATGATAGGTACAGCAGTTTATCTACTTCACTGTTGTAAATTGCTGTATGTCTTTAGTGTTAGTGTTTTTTCACACAGTATGATGCAAGTTTATCAACGTCACTGTCATGAAGTGTTGTATGTCTAGTGTTATTGTTGTCTCACTTAGCACAATACACACAATAGTAGTTTATCTGTGTTACTGTCAAGTTGTCTCACTCTTAGTACGATACATGACAAATACAGTGGTTTATCAGTCACTTTGTCAAGTGTTGTTTATTCTGAAGATTGTCTCTCACTTTGTAGAACATATGACAGATAACGAAGTTACCTATGTCACTGTCATCAAGTGTTGTATATCTGTAGTGTTGTTTTCTCACGCTTAATACGATACATGATAAATACAGCAGTTATCTGTATCAGTGTTGTCAATTGCTTTTGTGAGGAAGGTATTGGATAAGATAACATCCGTTTTAAAAAGCATGAATAAAACTTAAATTAGTTAAAACAAGTTTGAGTGGAATATTTCTTTTAAAATAGCACTAGTATAACTTAATAAAAATGTGTTAAAAACATTATTTTTAACAAATAGATCGAATGTTTATTACGTAATTGGTCCCAAATTATTCAACCAGTGAGCTACTGGGGTTTTGATAAAATGTTGAAAACATCTACGTAACCATTAATAAAACCCAAATATGACATTAAAGATTACATGAGATTATTTTATATAGTAAACCTGCTGGAATTTATTTCTTAAAAATTTATAATAATAATAATAGAATAATATAAATTTAAAAAAATATATATATATAATAATAATTTAGTTTTGCAACAATGCTGAAAAAAAATTCCTGTTTAAACCTTTCATGCTAAAAATAAATTCACTTGTATATATTGTACTGTCTTTCATTGTTTTCTGTATGTGTAACAGTTATGTACTATGGTAAATGATGTTGGTCATTAAATGGTAAAGTTTAACAATTAGTTACTTTGGTGTACAAGTTAATGTTGTTGTTGTTTTTACAGGACGATACTGATGAAGACCGGGCTACATCTTCCCGCAGTTCCTCTAGAGTAGCCTCCCCTGCTCCTGGACATAGAAAACGGAGAGAATAGGAAGTATCATGAGAATTGTTACTGTTAATAAATATAAACTTGTGCAATTTTTGTTGCAAAACACAAAGTGAAGACACTGTGAATCATTGTGCTTGTGTAATGTGCTAAGTGTATCAAACCAGTTGTATTGTTTTACTGTTGTTTGAGCTTACTGTTCTTATGCTAGTTTCCTTGTATTAACAACTATGTAACAGCAATCGACCATGTGGGATTAAATTTATTTAGAAAATTAAGTTTATCCAAGACAAAATGTTCTGTTCCATGTTAGTGTAATTAAGATGATTTGTATGTAATTTCATTGTTTGTACTTGTTAATACCAGAGAATGCTTTTATGCTCTTTTTTTTGTTTTACTAGCAAAACTTATTATTAAAGATTGATTAGCAAACCAATATTAAATAACAAAATGCATCAGAAAAGTCTTTACTTTTGTAATATAAAGTCAAAACTGCATGCTTTATGTCAAAGAAGTTCACTACTCTGTAGCACATCTTGTAGCTCACCTTATGTATAACGGTTACATGCTATGGTAAATGGTGTCTATAACGGTTATATGCTATGGTAAATGGTGTCAGTCATTAAATGGTAAAGTTCGTACATACATTGCCTTTGTTGTTGTGTTTTATATTACAATTGGTGCCACAATTACCATTATAATAATGAAGTTGATCATAAATCTCTTGGAATGTTAGTATTTATCAGTTGTTTATTTTATTTAACGACGCACTCACATTTTTATCAAGTTATATAGTGATTGAAAACATTTTAATTAGAAAAAAAAACGTATTGGTTACCTGAGGGATCAATCTCAGATCAGCCGTACGACAGGCAGGTGTAATCACCACTATGCTATCCAGGCACCCTTATCAGTGCTTTGGTTGAGTGGGAGATGACAATCTC
This sequence comes from Peltospira smaragdina, assembly GCA_032361425.1. Classification (NCBI taxonomy): domain Eukaryota; kingdom Metazoa; phylum Mollusca; class Gastropoda; order Neomphalida; family Peltospiridae; genus Peltospira; species Peltospira smaragdina. Next base: position 5,463 of record JAUTBW010068085.1, read on the forward strand.
TCTCCAGCTGAAAACTGACATTCAGACACAAATCTGATGGAAAATGTCACATTCCAGCCAATGTATCACAACTGGTGTAACAAAGGCCATGGTATGAGAAAAACATTGGATTAAACAACAATGTTTGTGTAAAATTTTATTGCAATATTCTCTTTAGAATCTTGTACTCTGTCTTTCCTGGAAATTCATTCTTTATTCTTCTCTATACAGTACCAGATTTCGCATATTTAGTGCATCATCATCCCACAGGTCTTGTACATTCGCCATTGTGTGTGAGATTGTGTCATCTTTTCTTCCCCATGCTCTCAATAGTGTCTGGTGTGACTGTGTGAAAGACATCGTCTGTAGGATCAACCTCATACGATTCTTTTGGTCGTCGCTTTTCCAGAGAGGTTTTTGCATGCACTCTGCCAATATATTTTCCTGCCATCGATAGTCTGAGTTTTCTTCGATGCTGAAAAAACAAAACCGTAAACATGTTGAAAAAGATCAATATCCAAAGCATAGACATAATCACTATTACATTGTTTTGTCACCATTAAAAGATAACTGAAAAATATTATTTTTTTTACTTTATAATGAACTTCCATTTTACTTACTATCGTACAGAAGTTAAAAGTGGGTCGTGTTCCAATATTTTACACATCCAAATTAATAATTTAATTTTGTCTCCCTAATCAGTTACAAATGTTAGTGAAACACATCCTTGTTACAGACGCATATTAATGTACGAACTCATTATACCAATGCATTTGAAAAAAATTTGGAACACGGGGGTTGTTATTTTCAAAGATCTTTTAGCACAAGATTGCATATATAAAATCACGTAGTGACATCATAATCGTTATTGCAGTGTTAAGACAGGTTTAAAAATCTGCTCCCATAAACTAAAGCATGTCATTTCAGAAAAACAACAAAACTCGACTACATAAATAATATAAATAAATAGACGTACCATATGCAAAAACAAAATGAGTTACTGTATAGCCTACCTCATTAGGAGAGACGTAGTGTGGATTCTGGTAGAGAGTCGGGCCACCAAAACTTCCTTCAAATATTCTGATGGGATTCAAAACAAATCTTGGTCCTGTAACAAAAATAAAACGTTTTGAAAAAAAAAAATCACACTAAGTTTACAACAGTAAAGCCAGTATTACCAGTTATACTGGTGCTTATAATTAATACAGGGTTAAACATTTAACTAGTGTTCTTCTTCTAAAAAGTTAACTGTATTAACAATTTTTCACTAGTGGTGAAAAATCTCCAAAACTGATTAGTACTGATTGCTGCACTCGAGAACCAGTCAGTCATTTCATAATATTTGGTAATGATTTTTAACTGTTTCAGAAATGGCTTGTAGGAATCCTGATACAGAGTAAACTTTGTGTTTAAAAATTTAGCATACAAGAACTATTATTTAATAGAAAAGTGATTAGTAACTAGTATTAAATGATTGAGAATTGTGTAGCAATTTATTAAATATGTATAACAAATTGTGATGCAATATTTAATTTAAAAATTTAACCCATTAATATAATTTTAAGGCGCAAGAACAACTGTCACCTATTTCTGCTAGAGAACCATCCTCTTCTAGGATCTGGTAGTTGCGGAACCATATCCGATTGTCGACGACAGAAAACATGAACACATGGTCTATGAACGGCTGACTCTTAGGATGGTAATTTGGGGTTCCAAATATCTGGAAAGGATGAGAGAGAAGTGTTTTATTTAATAACACTCAACACATTTTATCTCATACAGTTATATGGCATATGATCATTGTGATAGTGAGAAACTTTTAAGTGGATTACAAATAAAATACCTGCAACCTTGATTTCCATACCTGTATAAATAACTCCTTCAGCAGCTTCCAATGTGGTATTTCATCAAATTTCTGAAAAAGCAATAATAAAATTTACTTGAGAAATTTGAAAAGTCACAGAATTTGAGGGATAATTGAAATTTTTGAAAATGGTAAATTGCAATATAAAAGATCACTTCGATTTATCCATCTATGTTAAATTTAACTTAATGATTTACAGTGACAACACAGTCTATCATACATGAGAAGTATTTCACAGCAGAGAGAAGTGTTTCATTTAACAATGTATTCAACACTTATTTAAAGTGTAATGGCATCAGATACAAGATAATTTTTTATATAAAGGAAGCCAGCTGCTGTCACAAATGCTACCGAGTACTCTTCTCATTAGCAGCATATCTTTTATATGCACCATGAGCAGATAGGACCGTACTAGCTGGAATGAAAATACCTCAAGAAGAAAGGAAGGAAAGAAATGTTTTTATTTAACGACGCACTCAACACACTGGTGTATGGTTACATAGCGTCAGACATATGGTAATGGACCATTTTGATAGTAAGGAAGGAAACCCGCTGCTGCCAAATAGGCTACTCTTTCCGATCAGCAGCAAGGGGTCTTTTATATGCACTATCCCATAAACAGGATATCACATACCACAGCCTTTGATATACCAGTCGTGGGGCACTGGCTGGAACGAGACAGCCCAACGGGATAGCTCAAGAGGTCCACAAGTTGATTCAATAACCATCGCACCATGAGCACACACTCTACCACTGAGCTAAGTTCCACTCCTACTTCACAGCAGTAATACTGTGTACAGTACAGAAAACAAACCTTGTCAAATGACAGAAGTGGTCTTGACGACTTCAAACAGTTTCCAGTCATTTTCAGTTCCATCATAGTGTGAACTGCAACATAAACCAATTCTCTATTGGAGAATACAAGTTATAAAACGCAATACAAGTCTACAACCATGTAATTAAGCAAGCATCTATATATCTGCCCAGTATGAAAAGGGGCATTTATAAAATATAAAAAAATGGAAATCAAATTGGCTAAATTGATATTTATTTTCAAAGATATTCATAAGGAGATATTTATATCATGACAACATGAAATATGTGAATAATTATGTCATTGAAGACATAGGTTGTTTATTTTCCAGGAATTTACTGATGGACACTACTTAAAATATAAAAGAATATTTATGACATGATTATAGACATACCATTTTCTACAAGGAATTTTGCAGAAGGACCTCTGGGAGAATTTGCTGCCCTAAAAATAAAAAGAAATGAAGAGTATTACTGCTGTTTTTCACACCGATATATTATGGAAGCATCATCTATGTACTGGTAGTTGTGAATGCTAAAAGGTTAAGAGAACCATATTTCAAAATGGTTAAAAAGCAAATGCATTATGTTTTATACCATATCACACATTTACAGACATTAATAAATATTTTAATAAAATTGATTCTCTGATCAGTAGATAATTGAATAAAATTTGGTTTTACTTTAGGTTTCAGTTTCTACGTTTATAAGAAACATTTCTGAGACCTACTGCCACTACACCATGGCTTTTATCTAGTTTTCAATGCTAAGGGGGATCTTTCAACTCCAAGGGATCTCGCATGCTAGACATCAAACTAATAACATGACTATAGTCTAAGGCAAACACTGATGACAAACATTTGACTGTATCAAAGACAGATTTTAAAGTGAGTTGCATTGTGTAGAATGCTTTTATATTTTAAATTAAAAAGTACGTGGTGGTTTTCTATTTATTAGCTGTCAGCATTAATAATTGGTACACAAAAATAGGATTATTTCAATACCCAACATTCTTATTTAAGAATATATGCCAAAAACATTAATTTGAATTATTACCACAAATACAAATCTTCTTTCTTTTTTCCTTCAAAGAAGAGACATTTGTTGCAGTTCTTCATCTCACAAACCTACAAAAGAAAAATTCAAACATGATAAAATAAAAATAGTAATATATATATATATATTTATTCAGGCATCTCAACGACCCTTGAAAAGTGTTTTTTAGATTTTACTTAGAATCCTATTATGGGGCTCTCCAAATTTCACAAGAAAGCTCAAATGATGTCACCCTCAGTGGAGAAAATCCAGTGAGAACTCAGATATTTAGTTAACGACACACTCAACACATTTTTTTTAATGTCAGAAACATTATAAATGAGAAAAATCACTATTGGATCATGGACAAGGTAAGAAGGAAGGAAATGTTTATTTAATGATACACTCAACACAGTGGTTTACTAACCGTACAATAAAACAATATGGTGTCAGGCATGAGGTTAAGGACCATCTAGATAGTAAGAGGAAACCCGCTGCTGCAACTTAGGCTACCCTTTCCGACAGCAGCAAGGGGTCTTTTATATGTACCATCACATAGACAGGATAGCACATACCATGACCTTTTATATACCAGTCATGTAGCACTGGATGGAGTGTGAAATAGCTCAATGGGTTCACCACACGGTGATCCAATGACCCACCGCACCATGAGCGAACGTGCTTACCACTGAGCTACGTCCCGCTCCTCATAGAAAAGGATCAATTTCAGACTGACTGAATGTTAGGTGGGCAACTATTAACACAGTTCAGTAAATCTGACTGGATACTTTAAACATTAAAATTTACAGTAAAAGCTACAGTATTACAATTGCCAGCACTTTTAATCTATATGACACACCAATGTAATTACCAAAGAATTGCAACAGTCTTTGGCCTTGTGTACCCATCACACATAAAACAAATTATATCACCTTTGTTTTTCCCTAATAAGACTTAACATCAGTCAGATACACAAGATGCTTTTCCCTCTTCCGCTACTTTTCATGTGTTTCTTTGATATTTTTACTACAATTTTAAAATGAAACAAAAATATCAGCATACCTTTTAATATGTAAGTACTTTTCATTAAAAATCAGTCACAACACCTTGATGGATTTGTATCGTTACTTACCTCGTTAATAATGAAGAGTTTATCTTTTCTGTCCATCTTTGACTCTGTAAAGAAAAAGAGAAATGATGTTAATACTTTGCATAAAGTAATTTAGTTTAATTTTAAAACAACTGACAATATATAAATTTAAACATTACACATTCTATTTTCCCTCTGTATATGTGTCTTATTTATAAAACCAAATACACACCTTGAAAACGTTAACAGTAATAACATTTCAACATTACCTGATTTTGAATGAGGCATCAACGTTTTCAAATCATTCATCAAATGTCTGGCCCTGTAGGAAATTCCACGGGATGAGAATACCAACACTCTTTGCTTATTTTTACATTTTGTATGCAACAGCAAAAAAAAAAAAAAACAAACAATATTAATATAATAAAAAATA
>JAUTBW010068196.1:0-10675 GCA_032361425.1 Peltospira smaragdina
CTTACAGGAAGTTTACAGTGGCAACCGTCCAGTTCGCACAAAATGCCCGGTGCATTTTTTACTGCCACCCCTGGGGTTAACAACTACCAAGTGTCACCGGTGTAATAATTGTTCAACTAATAAAAGGTTACCAACTGACAGGGAGGATGCCATGCTATTTACACAAATAAACAAACCGACATGTATCCACCAATCACAGCTCTAGTTGCATTTTATCCTCATAATTTTGACGGTACACCTTCAACTTTGACCTGCCAGTCACATGATTTGGTACAATATTACCTATATTACTATACAGACTATTGTTATAGCAAAAAAAAGTGGATAAACTTAGCTCTTTTAAAGACAGAATATTATTTTTAAAATTATTTTCTTACATAATAAATAGTTTTCTTCTGGGTTTTTTTAGCTGTTGTCATCAACAACAGGAGAACTGAAAAAAGATCTTCGTAAAACTAGACATGGTGGCTACCCTATCATGAGTCTGAAGTTCCACCCCAAGGACCACAGCATCCTGTTTGCTGGCACATCAGAGGGACTGGTGTACGCCATCAATATTGAGACAGGAGATTTTCAGACAATCTGCACAGGCAAGTAGTATCAAGAATAATATAATTTTAAGATTGGGGATCACTGGCATGTAGGCCTAATATCAAGAATAATATCATTTTAAGATGGGAATCACTGGTAAGTCTCATCAAGAATAATATTTAAGATTGGGAATCACTGGCAAGTAGTATCAAGAATAATATCATTTTAAGATCAGGGATAATTGGCAAGTAGTGTTGAGAATAATATATTTAAGACAGAAGATTTTCAGACAATCTACAGTCTATAAAATAAGATATTTAAGATTCTGATTTTCAAACTATTTCCCAGGAATATGGAATATTCAGATTGGGGATCACTGAAAAGTAGTATTAAGAATACTAATTTCATCACTGGGTTTTTTAGTTAGTCTGTACTGACAAGTAGTATGAAGAATAATATATTTTTGACTGAAGATTTTCGAATATGCTATATAAGCAAGTAAATATATTTGATAATATCTTAAAACTCAGGGGCCTTATTCACAAAAAGGTGTAAATTTATGTTCAAAATGTAGTGCTAAGTCTACGTCTGACCATTGGTCCATGATGTCAGAGACGCTACTTTCAACCAATGATCAGATGTAAAAGTTACGTTACATGTGAGGCATAACTTTACACTTGTTTGTGAATAAGGCCCCAGGTTTTTAAAGACAAGTGGTATCAAAGGTAATATCTGGGTATTGTTTAATCTGTTCAGTCTACCAGTAAATTATAATATAACATCATGTTTACTTTTGAGTCTTTAAGATTGAGGATTTTATGTATTTTGTATAACACAGTGGACACCAAGACTGCACTGGCTAATATAGTAAAAATTAACCTATAATGTCATATATTATTTATATAAAAATAATATATAATCTTTTTCCTTCTTCAGAAACTGGTAATGAAATCAACTGTATAGACTTTGATTCGGAAGGTTATAATTTTGCCACAGCAGGGAAAGATCTAGCTGTAAGAATTTATGACTTGAAAACATACCAGGTATGAAATGTTTAATTAAAAATATATATTCCAAGAGCAGAGTCATAAAATAATAAATAATTTGTTTATTTAATAGAGAACTCCAAACATTTGTGTTAACGGTTTTGTTGATGACATAAATATCTTTATAAGAAAAATCTAGAGAGTAATAATATTTTGCATTTAATGATGCACTCAACACATATAATTACAGTTATATATTTTGGCACTGGAAACATTTTAATTAGAAAAATCCCTAGTGTCTCACTGAAAAGGGATCGATCTTAAATTGACTGCATGTCATGTATGTGCTTTCACCACTAAACTGTTAAGATGCCTGCAGAGATAGAGAGAAATGTATTATTTAACAACACACTCAACACATTTTAACTTTGGCTATATGGCATCAGACATAATTAGTCAGCTAAATCCCACATGGTGGACCTGTTTGACTAAGTCTCGTTCCAGCCAGTGCCCCATGACTGGTATATCAAATGCTGTGGTATGTTCTATCCTGTCTATGGGATAGTGCATATAAAATATCCCTTTCTGCCAATTGGAAAGAGTAGCCCATGAAGTGGCAGCAGCTGGTTTCCTCTATAACTATCTACATGGTCCTTAAACATATGCCTGACCCCATATAACCGTACACCAATGTGTTGAATGTGTTGTTAAATAAACATTAACTTCCTTCCTTCCAGACATAGTTAAGGATCATTATAATAGTTGGAAAGGAAATCCACTGTCACCTTGTGGGCTAGTCCTGATAAACAGTAAGGAATCTTTTTTTTATATATGCTCTATCCCTCAGAAAAGATAACACATACAATGGCCTTTGTTACACCAATTGTGGAGCTCTTGTTGGAAAAAGACCAGTGGGTGTGTCATGTGGAATTGATATGATGGCCCATAGCACCATGAACGAACACTATGTAATAATATAAAAGAAAAGATGTACCATATTACTTATTTAAAAAAACAAAACAAAGACAACACTATTATTATTTTTATATTATTTTTTTTATCAGCTTGAGCGAGAATATGCTGGGTATGATGAGAAAACACCCAATGAGCAGGTCTGTACGGGGAACACAAGTCGAGCTTTTGCTTTAAAGTATCATCCAGAATTCAATCACATTTTCATTACTGGAGGATGGGACAACAACATCAAGGTAAGTCTGCACTGTTTTACTAGATGGATTTTTAAAAGCATAACAAACATAAAATAAATGACCTATGTAGGCTATTTTGTTTTATTTTTAAAATAAATTTTAAGAACCAAACAAAAATATTTTATTTTATTAATGACATTTTCACATGTACATATATTTGGTTATTTTAGTTTTAAAATTTAAAGTCTCTGAAAATATATCCTCAACCTTTAATCTTAGGCAAAAATACAAAATGTTGTTATTTTGTTTTTGTTGTTGTTGTTGGTTGTATTTTTTTTTTTTTTAATAAATAATTATACTCATACATGTTGTATATATATATATATATATATACTTCTTTTTTTTATCCAAAAATTAATTAGTACATTTGAATCTAAATTGCAACTTACAGAAGAGAATCAAAATTATACTATGAAAAATGTTCTTCCCACTTTAGATATTTTGATTTTCTATAGCTTACTTAAAATTGACATAGAAGTAAATCTGAGATATAATAATTATGTAAAGACTCATCTATCTCTAACCTTATTTAAATGGTTAATTAATGTTCTATCTGTAACCTTATTTAAATGGTTAATTACTGTTTTAATTTTCTCTTTAGATCTGGGACAGTCGGCGAAACGATGGTGTTGTAAGAGTGATCAGCGGTCCTCACATCTGTGGAGATGCTATTGATATATCTGTAAGAAACCAGTCCATGTTAATAATAATAATGATAATGCTAATAATGATGATGATGATGATGATAATCATCATAATCATAATTATAATAATCTTAATAATCATAATAATCATAATAATAATGATAATGACAGGCCCTAATGATAATAATGATGATGATAATAATAATAATATTGATGATGATAATGATAATAGTAATAATGATAATGATGATGATGATGATGATGATAATAATGATAATAGTAATAATGATAATGATAATAATAATAATAAGAAGAAGAAGAATGTTATATCAGTGTCAAAAACATTTTAATTAGAAAAATCCGTATATAGAAACCTCACATTTTTATGAAATTTTTTATGAAGAAACATCACATTCTAACTGTCCAGTTTTATTTAGAAACATCACATACTGACTACTATTGATTTTATCTAGAAAAATCAAACTCCAACTGTATTTTGATATTTAAAAACATCACATTCCGAGTGTATGTCAAAAAAATTCTACAAACATCACATTCTGCATCCAATTTTATCTAGAAACATCACATTCTGATTATGTCCAATTATATTCTACATATTGAGATTTTATCTAGAAACATCACATTCTGATTATTTTCAATTATATTCTCTTATGTTATGTGATTTTATCTAGAAACATCACATTTTGAAGTTCTCTTAGTGCTACAGTTCTGTAAATTTATCTTAATTTGAATGACAAAACCATAATTGTAGTCAAAATCCATATTCTGACAGTATTCTGTAATCTATCTAAAATCATAACATTCTAACTATAGCTGATTTTTATCTAGAAACATCACATTCTGACTGTATTTGTGTATTCTATCAAAAAACGTAACATTTCGACTCTATCTAATTTTGTCTAGAAACATCACATTCTGACTGGCTCGTGGTGTGCGAATCACGCATTACAGCTGTGGAACTACACTGCCGGAGACCTGAACAAGAACATCACGTTTCCACACAAGGGAAGTGGGGCATTCCTGTACTGTGCTCAGTTCTGTGACAACAACGTTGTGCTGGCGGGAGGCAGTGGCACCAACAGTGCCAAGGCTATCGACACCAAAACAGATACTGTAAGAATATTATTTTTTAATGAAATATGGAGTGGGACATATAATAATTATTACTTTTTTGGGGTAAAATATGGAGCTGGAATTAGCATTTTTTTTTTTTTTTAATGAGTGGGACAGCATATTACTTTTTGTAAAATATTATTATTTTATATTTAACAATGTGCTTAATACATTAAAAAAAATATGGTTATATTGATATCAGAAACATTTTTAATTAGAAAAATTCTCAGTGGCTATCTGACAGATATCAATCTCAAATTGGCTGCATGCCATGTGGGCATGTTCACTACTAAGCTATTGAGGTGCCCTTTGTAAAATATGGAGTGGAACCTAGCATATTACTTTTTGTAAAATATGGAATGGGACACATTTATTAATTTAACTTATTCTTTCTTTTCTTTTTCTACAGCTAAAATATATGACATTTTCATTGGAATTTTATTATAATGTATATGTAGTTGTTTTGTCTGTTTTTTGTTTTGTGGCAATTTAAAAAAAAAAAAATTTGGTTTTTATAAGGTGTTTTTTTGGTGTGATTTTTTAAAGAAATATTAGATGGTTTATTTAACCACTATTTATCTCTTGTTAACATATTTATATTCCTGCAGTGTCTTGGTGAGGTTGAAATGAAGAAGCCTGTCCAGGCCCTCGACAGTACGATGGGAGGACGCATGTTTGCAGTTGGAGGATCCGATGACTGCATCATCCTGGCATCACTTTCTTGAAGACACCCACCCCAGTCTGCCCTTTCTCCACACACATGCACACTGCAGGGCTCAAGACTTGTCCCAAATGTCGGGTGGTCCAAAACTAAATATTTTGGCCACCATATTTTTATTTTCAGTGGTCCCAACTTGCATTAGGTAGCCCAAATACAAAATAATTCTGTAGACATCAATTTAACCTACTTCATTCTACCCTTTCTCCATACAATGCAGGGCGTGAGACTTATCCTAAAATCAAAAAAATATGTTGGTCGAAAACTAAATGTTTAGTCCATTTTGGGGTGTATTTTTGAAGCTCTCTTAGTGCTACAGTTCTGTAAATTTATCTTAATCTGAATGACAAAACCATAATCATAGTCAATATTCGTATCTCTGTACAATGCGGGGTCAATGGGATGTTTAAGGCAAAGTTGATATTGTTTCCTTGGTCTGTCAAGTGCTTAAATCAAAGGAGAACCGATATTTCATCCTTCCGTTAACATTTATAAAAAGACCGCTATTAAGTGATGACATTATATATCAAATAATTTTGTGACATCATTACATAAGAGAAATTTACATAATCGTTGTGATAAGAGAATTTCAAAAACCTGGCCTCATATATTTGTTTTGTTTTCAGTGGTTAAAATATGCTTTAGGTAGCCAAATACAATTATAACATTTGTTGTTTTAGGTAACTGAATATAATTACTGGTAATTCCATAGACAACAATTTAACCATCAAAATATTAAAATAACACTTTTGAAGGTTTAGATTTGATCACATATTTGATCAGTGTTCCAATGGATTAAGAACTGTGTCAATGAGCCTTTATAAAGGAATACTTGTAGATTTAGAAGCCAATGTTCTATTTGGAAACTGTGATATAGGTTTTCTGTGGAATAATTTATGAAGTACAAAAATTAGTAATGGCCCAGATCAATATTTTTTAGCAACTAATGCCATTTTTGGGCAACTAATGCCATTATCTATCAATATTAAAAGTCAACCAGTTAAGAAGTTGATCATATTTGGTAATCAGGCAACTGCAGTTTTTAGCCCTTACTTTGTGTGGTAATGTTGTTGTGGACAGGTTTTTTTTAGTCTGGAAACATTTCTTTGTTCTGGAGATAGTGTAGGACGTGAAAGGTAGAACATTTATGGTGATAACTGTAATGCAGAAATTATGGAACAATGAAGATGAACATATCTTAAGAACAAAAAATTGGGTTTGAAAAACCCTCCGTCCAAGAGGTATAAAGTTTAAGAAGTCATTAGTTTTAATTGCAAGTACCTTGTGGAAAGTGGAATATAATGCAAACAGTATTGAAATTTATTCCTTATTTTTGTGATATAATTATATATTTGGTAGACATGTTTATTAATTTATATTTATTCTAATTTGAAATTAACATTTAGATTAGGAATTGCCTAAAACTTATGAATGAAATGTTCATTTTGATCTAGAATGCTTAAACATTTTCATTTACCTGAGATCCTGTAATATGCATTTGATAATAGACTGTATTCAAAAAGTTTCCATGAAATTGGGTTCATTATTACATTTTAAAAGGTTTCAGTGGCTTTATTTACAAATCAGTATAAAATTACATTAACATCATTGGCTGAAAGTAGCATCTTTGATGTCATGGACCAGTGATTTAGATTTATTACATTCTAAATGTAAAGTTACACTCTTTAGTGAAAAAGGTCTGTATTTATAAATTGACCAACTGGTAATTACTGTACATGTTGATACTGTGATAGTTAAAGTTTGTTTTATGGGAAATGGAATGCTCAAATAAAACAAATGTCTCAAGATGTTATTCTTATTACTTACACAATGGAACTTTAAACAGAATAAAAATGTTTTTAATATTTTGCCTTTATCCTTAGCCTTTAAAATGTAGAAACTGCCAGAAAGATGGTTTTGATTATACATGTGTAGTGAGTAAAACATTTGAAACAGATGGTGAGCTTTAATTTACACAGTGTATATGGTAGTCAGTGAAAAATGTTTTGAAATAATAGGGCTTTAGTTTATATGATGTAAAAATGTTTGAAATGGGAGCTTGTTATTTGTTGTTACCATTTTTAAAAAACAAAACAATAAGTATTGCTTTTTGTATATTTGTTGTTTTTTTGTGTTTTTTACTTTTATGATAACCCTGCCAACTGATGTATCATGTGGTTTTTAATTTACACACAGATGAGTTGGTTAATAAATTATGTAAACTAAATTTATTTGTTTGCTACATCTGTGATTTTGTTGATAAGACCAAAAAGAATTAGTTAATGTTAAAAAAATACAAAATATATGAACCATTTTTTATAATCTACGACCTTTTAGATTTGAATATTAACAATAAAAATGATAACATATATAAATCAATTAATAAAAGACCAACCTCAGCAATTTTACTATATATTTTGTTACTGGAGAAAATGACAAGTTGACAAGTAAATGGGAAATCAAAATTGACTGACAAGAATAGTGCTAGTCTGACATTTGTGTCTCTAGCACTAGCAGTCATATTTAAAATATCCCTACATTTACTTCTGACATGACTGAATGTATATTTACATTTCTCTGCACTTTTTGTTTTAATGAGGATTCATATTCATGTTGACATAAAAGTTCAAATTATGTTACATTTATTCGAAATATAGCACTTAAAATTAGATATGTCAGACAAATAAAAATAATAAACCCTTCATTTTTTATTTTAAAAACTGGCTTTTATATTCAGTATTAAGATATTATCAGGGTAATTTATAATTAATAGTACATATCAGTTAAATTGTTTTCAAATATACATAACAAAACTGCAATATATAACTGATGGTATATCACATAGCAAAAAACAAAACATTACAAAACATATATTGTTTATTTTTTCTTGTTTGTTATTTGTGTTTTCAACTTTAAACATCCAGTGTGTGAATTTTACATTTTTATTTTTTAAATATTAAATATTTTTAATGTATCAATCATATTGTTAATGTTCAGTTTAGATTCAGGTCAGGTTGTTGTATGTGCACATTCCTGTTTTAGATCCTTATTCACAAAAGAGTGTAAAGTGACGCTTTACATGTAACATAACTTTTACACCTGATCATTGGCTGAAAGTAGCGTCTCTGACGTCATGGACCAGTGGTTATATGTAGACTTAGTACTACGTTTAGAAAGTAAATTTACACCCTTTTGTGAATAAGGCCCCAGGATACCTACCATAGGAACCTGGGGCCCCGTTTTTAAAAATGATCTTAGCACTAAGATAACGATCTATGTCAACTGATGACATGACTACATAATTTGATAGGTAACATCGTCATTTAAGAGAGATTTACATAATCATAGTGCTAAGAGATCTTCAAAAATACACCCCCTGAGCTCTAAGTCCAGGGCCCGCGCTTACAAAACTTTTTCAGTCTCAATCTCTAATAGAATCTGCACTCGGACTCCGGAATCGAGTCGGGACTCTGCTAAGTTTGAGATTGTAGTTTTGTAAGTATAAGTAGTTTTATAAACAAGAAAACAATCTCAAACTCAGCAGAGTCCCAACTCAACACTGCAGTCCAAGTGCAGACTCTATTACAGATTGAGTACAGACTCTACACTACACCATAGAGGCCAGTATTTTAGTTTGGATTAACAACATTAATGGAGTTCAATGAAAAACAAAGTCATATTGACATGTTGCTCATTTTATTAAACTAAAAATAATCTTCTTTGATCTAATTCCAAAGTATAATCCTACCATAACCATAGACAAAAAATTTCTTAATATATAAACTTTATTTTACTTTTACAATTTTTTCTTGCTTATTATGTATAGTAACAAAATCATGAAGGAAGCATCTAGTTTATAGTACATAAAAACATATGCAAAATTAATTAATAACATTATGTTTTAAATCCGTCCATATTGTTTGTGTGCCTTGAATAGAAAGCATTGTATTTTTTAAAAGTAATTTAATACTTGACTTAAGCTATGTATATTATATTCAGTTATAAGTTTACTATTAATAATGTTACATGAATTACACACATTTATTCCATTGTTTTACAGACTATAATTATTATTAATTTTATGCTTATGTGTATATTATTATTTATATTGATTCCATCCATATTTGTTGTGTGCCTTGAATATATCTGTTGTATTTAAAAGCAATATATTTTGCTGTAATAAATCAAATATTTATTTGTTGGAAAACAATTTGTTTTCATTTTCTACAACTATACAAAGTGCATGACATTACAAAAAGAAGGTATGGATTTCTGGATGATGAGACTGGGATGTAGCTCAGAGGTAATTTAAAGCATTTGCTCATGGTGTGTGGGTCACTGGATCGATTCCACCTGATGGACCCACTGAGCTATTTCTTATTCCAGCCATTGCTGGTGTAACAATGGCTTTGCATGTGTTATCCTGTTTGTGGGATTGTACACAAATATCCCTTGTGTCATATCAGTAATGCTTTTTAATTCAAATCATGGAACAAGATACATCCCTGGTAGAATGTGACCATCCTTTGCACCAATTTTTTTGTGTTTTTTTAAATAATTATTGCAGTAATTATATTTGAAGTGTGTGATAATAATAAATAATAATTAAAAAATGATAATAATAATAATTATAAAGACTGATCAATATTTTCTGATTGTATTCTCACTGCTTTATTTTTAACACTAAAAGCATGAATCAATAATTGACATCAAATATCTAAAATAAGATCATTTTTAGCTGCTTATTTAAGCCAATACCTTATTTTTAACAATACTAATCTTTCTAATTAATTAACTATATTATTATTCACTTAAAAAGGTATATACACCACAAAGATGTAAACATGTCTTCATAATAAATGCAGCAATAAGAGCTGAACTTGGATATGAACCCAGCACCTACCAGCTATTTTTTTGTGACTTCGCCCACTAGACCATTAGCAGTGGTTAAAACTAGTTTTCAGTATGGTAAAGGTGCCTTGGTAGCCTAATGGTGAACATTTCTGCCTGAAATGTGGTCAGTCTGAGATCAATCCCTATCAGTAAGCCACTAGGAATATTTATATGGTAATAAAAATATTTCTGACACTGATGTAACTGTTATAAAATTGTTTTGAGTGCCTTGTCAAAAAAAAAAAAAAATGTATCAGTTACTATTAACAATATATGGTAGTTTATATGTAATCATTTAAAAGGTCTTGCCTCCTGCCACCCCTAAAAAAATTTAAAATTTTTTTATAATAAATAAAAATTAAATTTTAAAAATTAGAAAAAGGACTCGGTTATACTAAGGAGCTAACCACCCTATTTACCCCCATTGGACCTGTCACTGAATTTTGATGCCAGAAAGCAATAATTAAACAATATTAAATAATAATAATTAATTTAAAAAAAAAAAAAAAAAAAAAAAAAAAAAAAAAAAAAAAAAAAAAAAAAAAAAAAAAAAAAAAAAAA
>JAUTBW010068307.1:0-10674 GCA_032361425.1 Peltospira smaragdina
AGAGAGAGAGAGAGAGAGAGAGAGACAGAGACAGAGAGAGAGAGAGAGAGACAGAAGAAGGGTTGGGGAGGGAAATAGGAAGAATAATATAAAAAGACATTCAACATGAGAGAAAATTGAATTTATTAGATTTACATCCACAAATTGAATAGGTGTATACCGGGATGCGAACTCAGGTTCCATCAATCTTAAACCCAACAAATGAAGCACTCTACGACCGAGGTTGATGGCCTTGTTTCCTTTGTCTGTGGTGCATGAAAGAAGAAAGATTCCCCAACGTCCGAATGATATATTTCCGGGTCAACGAATAAAGCAATATTATTTGTGATAATTATGTGTAAATATTGTTCTTATTTTGTTATTGGCAGTGTCTGATATTTTTCTCTTGTCTTTGAAAGTTGTTGTTTCTTTCTGTAGCGTGCAGAGATAATACAATACAGATACATTATTTACAAGCAAGCTTAACGCTTATCTGTTATATCGAATACGTCGTTTCCTTAATTGAAATCAATGTGGAGTTTTTTCCTTCAGCTATACGATTTAAAGATGACAGAAAGGCTGTTCGCTCCCCAGCACTGGTTAACAATTTTAGCAAAGATGAAAGCATTTAGGTTTTTCAGGTGGTTTTGTTTTGTCTTTGTACTGTGCGACCCTTAAAACAAATTCCTATTTCCAGCTTTTCCTTTTACCATCACTCTAACACTGATATATAGATCACAAATAAAAGGCGCGGACACTGGGTGTGTTTGTAGGTATCCACACTCCCTTTCGCAATGTCAAGTGATTTATTTAGAAAATAGATACCCCTTTTAAAATTTTATAAAATCATTAGCAATTCACAGTTCAATATTTAAAACATCTGCTGGCGAAAGTGATGGTATTTAAAAGGAAAATCTTGTATGAAATAATGACACTCCAATAGCAGAATTACTCAAACTGCCCTTTTTGTCCAACAACACCCCCTAACCAATATCCTGCATCCGCCCCTGAATACAATTTCAACGACGGTTCCTTAAAAAAATAATAAAATATTTTCAGTAGCATTCCATGACAGCGGAATTTTAACAATTCATCTTGACATCGCCCGTTATATCTTAAATAAAAATCCCCAATGAAGCAACATACCTTCTAAAAGCAATTGTAACAGTTTCACTATTTACAAAGCATCATCGTTTCTTGACGTTATACCGTTTTTACAGCAACCATATGGTACTGAAGCCAAGCCAGCAATAAAAGCTATGATAAACACGTTTTAATATCATAGAAAGGTTTCAAAACATTAACGTTTTAAAAACAAAATTAAGTTTTTATCTGCAATAGAAGCTAAGAGTTAAACAGATCATAATCCCTTATCATTTAGTACGAAGACCTACTTCTTAATCCTGGCAGTAAGGTTTCAAAGCATTATTTTCTTTTTCTTAAAAAAAGTCATCAATAGCTACTTCTTAAACCAGGACACATTAAGCCACTACACAAGAAACGCTTCGCAAAACGGTAACGGTTAAGCTTCGAGATCGGAAAGGGTTTTGTATCGGGCAAAAGTCTGTCACTGATACAGCATATCTCGAAATGATCTATGGGTATCGATCACTCGACCTTTTTAAAGCCTTTAGTATAAAAAGTAGCAATTGCAAATGCCAAGTTAACGTATTACGCAAAACCATGAAGCGAAGATATACTAAAAGCCAGTGGAAAGACTCCAATGTCTATATGGATAATATCCCTCTTTTTTTTCCTTTCTTCCTCCCTTCTTCTGTCTTTCTCTCTCTTTGCAAATAAATCCACCAAAAGAGAACCATATTGTTATAGATACTAACAGTTATTTGACATTAAATAATAATTTATTTATCATATTGCCATACAAATGCGTTTCCAATGTTGTACAGTATACATTTGTTTTTAAGTGAGATGAATAACCTGTCGCTTACATTTACATAGATTAAAATTACATGTTGCAATACATCTGAACAAAAGTTATCAAGGTAATAAATCGTATCTCTGCACAATGTACAGTCGAAAGGAAGTTTTATACAAACACAAATGACACTGCGACACATTTTCTAAAAATAAAAGATATCTTCCACTAAGGTAGAATCATCCGTAGTGACATACATGTACATGTGGTGCAAGACGTTTGTTTTTCATATCATTGTTAGAAGTTGTAACTACGTATTATTGTGATCATATGGGCATACATTTTATTATACTCATGGCAATATTAAACATTTTAACCTCTCTCTCTCTCTCTCTCTCTCTCTCTCTCTCTCTCTCTCTCTCGCTCTCTCTCTCTCTCTCTCTCTCTGTGTGTGTGTGTGTGTGTGTGTGTGTGTGTGTGTGTGTGTAGGAATGCATGGATTTACGTACATACGTACATATACATATGTATACATGTATTTTGTACGTTATTCTCTATTCCTCTATATATGGATTAATTTGTTTTTAATAAAATCGAAAACCTCATTAATTTATAATATTCCTATAGCATTATGGATTGCAAGATGTAGGCCTATTAACATATTTAATGTTCTTATGTAATATAATTTATATATCCATTTAATCTTTAATTTCCAATTTCATATACGGTAATTCTCATAAAATACATTTGCTTGTAAACATACAACCCATGATACCCCATCATCGATTAGCCTGCTACGACCTCCCACGGAGAACGGTTTAATTACATCTTGTTATATGCTGTGTATTCTTCCACATCGGCGCAGTAGTTACGCACGCCACAACGCCATCACGCCAATTCTAACAGACCAGTGAACGACTTTATATCGGCAACAACGGTATTCTCAAACAGTGCTCAAGAAATGCCAAAACGTTAATCGGTCTACTTCTGTCTGCGCTTGGCCATTCTTCAAAGGTCCTTAGAACAATCGATGTTTTTAAATATCACCTTCAATGGCGGCATATCCCCAAGATAGCACGCCGGACGTGTATAGCCATGTGCTTCGAACGGCTTGGCTATAGAGGGACCTAAATAATTCACGATCCACGCCGTGCAGGCAGAATCGGCCAACTTGCAATTACTTTCCTCATGCAACGATCCCATCGACCTTACACATAAAAAGAAAGGGTTGAAACCGAGATATTCATCTACAATAATCACATTTAGCAAACGAATGAATAAGTCGTACCGTAAATATCACAATAAGTGAGCGCTTTGCAACATCGCCAGACTAATAATAAAGACGGATTTGACAGTTGTGCAGAGCGAGGACGTCATGATAACATCTCATAGTGGTGGATTCCGGGGCCTTGGATAGTAGCATCAGAATACCGTCGATAGATAGGAAAAATTGTCTTTCGACATTGTAAAAGAAATAGGTAGAACAAACTAAACATGAGAAATGTGTGGGGCTTTTCTTTACTCTAGATGAAAACAAGAAGTGTGTGTGTGTGTGTGTGTGTGTGTGTGTGTGTGTGTGTGTGTGTGTGTGTGTGTAGGAATGCATGCATGTACGTACGTAAGTACGTACACACATGTACCTCGTATACACACTACACATATGCATATACGTATGTGTTTTGTACGTTATTCTCTATTTATAATTATATTGAATTTTTTGTTTTTTTTATTTATTTATTTTTAGAAGTAAAAAATGAAAACCTCATTAACCTAGAATATTCCAATAGCGTTATGGATTGCAATGATGTAGGCCTATTCATTACCATATTTAATGGTCTTATGTAATATAATTTATATATCCATCTAATCTTTAATTTCCAATTTCATATACGGTAATTATCATAAAATACATTTGCTTGTAAACATAAAAGCCATGATACTCCATCATCGATTAGCCTGCCACGACCTCCCACTAGATGAAAACAAGAAGCAGTTATTTCTGTCCTGGACGCAGGAACTGGCGACCCTGTGCCCACGACAGGCGTGCTATAACAGCTTAGTTCTGAATGTGCACGTTAAACAACTTGATCTGACCTAAGAAGCAGTGGCCAGAGTTCAAACTATATCTGAACTATATCAGAAACTAAATATTTATTAACAGTTATCATCACTGCATTTATCGTTAAGATTACTATCAACAACCTATTTGTTTTAGTATTGTACATTATTTGTTATTCAGTTATGTGTTTATTAGCTATATTTAATATTTGCAATCAAATTTATTTATTTCTATTTATTATACTGAAAGGCAACTGTTTAATGTATGGATTGCAATCAACATCGTTTAACAACCAATGGGCTGGTTATTATCAATATTTTAAAAGGAATTATAGCAAAATAAAACTAAAACGAATCATGTACCCCAAAACCCAACAAAATTCAAACAAATTTCCAAATAAAGTCTCCACTAGTTGAATTAGAAGTACCTGTAGCAGATAAAGAAAAAAAAAGAGAGAAAAAAAGAGAGAGAAAAAAAAAAGAGAGAGAAAGAGATATAAAAACCGCTTAATCTAGTGTGTTAATCTAGTCTCACAGCTTCCCCGCCCCGATCTCACCGGGTGTCCCCGCAAAATACAACCAAAATTCCAAATAAAGTCTCCACTAGTTGAATTAGAAGTACCTGTAGCAGAGAAAGAAAGAAAGAAAGAAAGAAAGAAAAAAAAAAAGAAGAAGAAGAAGAAGAAGAGAAAGAGATATAAAAACCGTTTCAACTGTGTTAATCTAGTCTCACAGCTTCCCCGCCCCGATCTCACCGGGTGTCCCCGCAAGCTACGGACCTACTAGATCTCACAATAGGCTGAAATAATTGCTTTGGACTTCAGGGTCTCAAACATAATGCCTTTTGCGTGGCATTGATCATGACGAGCGACAGTCAATGACTCATTACTTTTCGGTGTTAAAAAAACACAAAACTCTGTCGTCGCCGCGCCGAAAACCAATATATAGATTGCGTGAAATTATGTCACAGAAGCAGTTTGTAGCAGCGTGTCCTCCGGATATTGGACAACAATGGAGCGCAAACACGATTGATTTGAACGAGTCATTTCGGCTAATCGAAGAACATAGTCACAGAAAATCCATCGCCACGTCAGTGGTAGATTTCTAATATGATTCAGTTCCTTTTGGATTGAGAAGAAAGGGCGAGGACACACACTTGGGTTGACGGCGGCGCCACAAAGCTATAGCTGATTACAAAGTGTGGAGTTAGCAGTCCACTGACAGGTCTGTGCCGGCTCGCTCGCGGGGACAGGCAACCCTTAATGTATCCTTTTCCGCTCATGTGAGAAGTTCATATAATTGATTTTCCTTCAAAAACCGATGAGTTTACTACCTTTAGTTTCAATGGCTCGATTCATGTGTCAAATGGTTGCGGTGTGTGCTGTCACGAAGGTGGAAACTTAGGGGTGAAGTTCAGTTCCTCTTTGTTTTCTTGTCATTAACATGTTTAGAAAGAGAGGATGCCAACTTGATATGGAGAAAGTGATGACAAATATTGCCAGATTTCGATATCGGAAACAGACGGCAAAACTAGATGAGACATCGGTGGTATTAGGTATTTTAGAAACAGATCAATAAATTAAACGTAGACATATCGGGTGTAGCCATGTTACTATCGTGTGTACTGAAAATGGATTATATAAATATACTTTAAGAACAAATAATTATGATCGACATAACACTTTTTTTTTTCAAACTCAAATCTCATATGGCACACCATGTAAGAAAAATGTTAGAGATTCATCTGGAACTGATTTTTTACAATATTTGTTTATAAACAATTGACCGTAGATATGTATCAGCCAAAAAACGCAAGTGATTGACTATAGATGACCAATTCATAATCTCAGATTGTGTTACTGTATGTTGTAAAATGTCATTTAAAAAATAATAATAATTAAAAAATAATAATAATTAAAAAAAAATAATTATTATTATTAAAAAAAAAAAAAAAAAAAATTAAATTCAAAGAATTGCTTAAATGCAATAATACAAGTACCCACCGGAAAATTTCAAAATTTATTTTAGAAATCATGAGTAAATTCACTAAACCATAAATATACATATCCCATATCATTAAGTACAAAATATATGTGATATTGTCTTAGTCATAAAATATTATTGTGTCACCATATGTATCCTATAACATTATTGTTCATGTATATAGTAACCTTCATCTTATCATTGTAAATAACCATTGTTTAAAATTCCTCATAATTATGTTGTCGAATGACAGCCTGAGTGTATTAAATAAAGTTTCAAAGTTTCAAAGTTAAAAGATATTATGTAAATGGTGATGTTTCAGGACGAGTTAATGTTATTTTGATACTGTTGTTTATTTTCTTCATTAAAAAAAAAAAAAGCTGTGAATACCTAACTACTTTCGTACACACACTACTTTAATGAGCCCTGTCGAGTAATCACCGTCAGTGAATCATCTTGCTGTTACAAATAGGTTTTTGATTAATCCCAGGTTTCATCTCTGGTTTCAGTCCGGTTCCGTTATGACCTAGATAACTAATGTAGTGGGGTACAAATATGCAACACACCATTCAAGTTTCTACAGTTATTAACAATTCTGGATATGCAGTTGTTGTTGGGTGGTTTTTGTTTTGTTTGTTGTTGTTGTTTGTGTTGTTGTTTGTTGTTTGTTGGGTGTGTATTTGTATGTTGTTGTTTTTTGTTTGTTTGTTTTTTGGTGTTAAATGTGACGCTGCACACGTTACAATACATTTTAATGCCCTTTTCCGCTTAGATCAGTTACAAAAGAATCAAGTGTAATCAGCTGTGTGCCTCCGATCCCGAACCTAGTATTTGATCATGGTGGGCGTGATTGAATTTCAAGTGGATATGAACACATGACAACGATATCCCCCAGTTATGCAGAATTTAAAGTTACTATGTCGAGAATATTTTTATTAATTAAACATTTAGAAAAGACGATCCAGTTATGTTATGTCTAAGAGGCATGCTGCACACCAGACTCATTACGCTACTATCGCTATCTAGGTCACATTCAAACGCTCAATGTTATAACATGTTCTTTCACGGGGAGACCCGTCTCGCTTAAAACAAAATGGCGAAATTTGAATTTAGCGTTTGACAATAGCGAAGGCTAACAAATGTAATTCAGGTACCGTAGTGCTTGTATGTAGTATCTGTAACCAGTGTTAAAACATGGTAGAATTGACAATGTAATTTTAATATATCGGGTTTACATTGGACTTGCTGTTTAGGTGTATTGTTGCTGGACTGGTGTGCAGTGATGTTTTCTTTGTTATTTATTATTTTATTATAGTCTTTTCTTTAGTTTTGTTTGTGTGCTTTTCTATAACATAACTGACGACACTGTCTGCGTTGTATAATAACTAAAAAGCAAGTTAACAAATTTAATAAATCGCAAGCGAAAAGAAAACCGAAACAGCAACAAAATCAAGCAAACAAAAACTATAGTTCTGCGGTAAAGTTGAGTACTTGCATAATTTGATATAGGATGTTGCTACAGAATATTAATCTGCGACAGGCTACATTTTATAAAATAAATAGTGTTTGCGAAATTATGTTTTCCTTGCAGTGTGTTTACCAGATATCTGTTAGAACAGGGTTTACTGTACATGTAACTTATCTTGCCTTTCCTCCACGTTTCTGCATGTCACTGACAAATAAACTGTTTAGTCTCGTTCCCTTGTTGCACGTAACGATTTTGCGGAGCTCAAATTTAGATCGCCATAACGGTTATAATACTCAAGCGTACGGTTACGTACGCGTAGAGACAACCATATGCAAATACGTATTAATATTTAATAGGCGTCACTCTTAGATCTTTATTCATTTGGTAAACATATAAGCAGCTCTTGAATAGCGTGAACAAATATTCGTGTTGATGTTTAATGATAACAGAATACGCAATAGAATGTAAATGCATGTATAATAATAATAATAATAATAATAATAATAATAATAATAATAATAATAATAATAATAATAATAATGATGATGATGATGATGATGATGATGATGATGTATATGTGTGTGATGATGATGTGCACGGTTTTAAGGTTTTACATATTAAGGAAGGAAAAGAAAGCAACATGTTCTATAACTAACTACAAAGTAGTTTACATTTTAAATTGTCCAAATAAATCTATTTGCTGATAATAATATTATTGGCGTAATCGCGACTTGATCATTTACTCTTTTTGTTAACTTTTTCTTGCAATCTTTGTTAGTGAGTTTTCCATCATGCAAAGCAAACTGAAAAAACTGTTTACATTGTATGCTCTAGAAGAAGAAGAATACTTATTATAACGTCATTCTATAGAAAAACAACTGAGTTTTAAACACTACCTTCTACTTGAACCAGTCCAGAAAGGGAGACAACTCTCGTTAAATATGTACGGGTAACGTATTAAACGTAATGGTATTCCGTTCTGACTGTGGAATCACAAGTGTCTTACATAACAATTATGGGAGTTGGCTTCCTTCAGCATAAATAATATGTCAGCATAAAATATAGGGATGGAGTCAGTTTTTCAGAGCACTCTTATTATTATTTAATTATATTACTTTGTATACAAAAACAAGGACAGGACATCTAAAAATAAAGGAACTGTTGATTACGTGGGCATCCTGTGGCAACCGTCAATTTGGCTCGTGGGACGTGGTTAATTACAGAGAAATGATGAATATTTCTCCTTGAAATGACGCACTAATACCACTAGCAGCTCCCCGGTTCGCCGGCGTGGCTAGTTAGACGGCAACAGTCCAGTGCGGTAGTCTGGAAATTGTGCCATCAATGTAGATTCGAATAACTCAGACCGACGTTTCCGACGTAATTATTGGCCGACAAATTTACGCAAGAGTAAAGACTTACTCTCGTCTCCGTTACAGAGAGCAGCGAGATGGTAATGAGTGATAAACGTGTGTTCCCCACCCACGGGACTCCGCAGCACGCAATTTGTTTATACTTAACACTGCGCCAATGGTTATCCTGTCTTGGACGAAGGAACTGATGATGTCAGATCCGGTCCCACGACAGGCGTGTGGGACATCTTAGTTAAGTGTGTGTTGTTGTTGTTGTTGTTGTTGTTGTTGTTGTTGTTGTTTTGTTTTTTTAATCGTTCCAGCCAGTGCTCCAGGACTGGTATATCAAAGGACGTGTATGTACTATCCTGTCTATGGGATAGTGTATTTTTTATTTTAAAAAAAATCCCTTGCTGCTAATCAGAAAGAGTAGCCCTTGACGTGGTGGCAGCAGGTTTCCTCTCTAACTTTTTATATGATCCTTAACCATATGCCTGATCCCATATAACCGTACATCAATGTGCTGAGTGCGTCGTTAAATAAACATTTGCTTCCTTCCTACCGTTAAACAATTTGACCTGACCTGACTGCACCAAATAATTTACCATAGGCGATAATGTTAGCGTTTGTGGCTAAAATAGTTTATGCAGCGTTTCAACCCATTCCCCAGATTATGCATCAGTTAAATTATACCCTGTCATGGAAAAAGTTTTAGATATTAGTATAAACAAAATTTGATATGTTTGGTGCGTAATGTAGATTAAATCTGCTAGTAATATATTTTTTAAAACTGTGTTTTAGTTAATGACACATTCAACGAATTTATGTACGGTTATATTGCGTCAGACCATTATGCTAGTGAATAAGGAACCCCGCTGTCGCCACACGGGGTACTCTTTCCGAATACCAGCAAGGTATAAATTATATGGACTACCCCAAAGACAAGACAGCAGATACCACGATCTTATACAAGCTGTGTAACTCTGGTTGGTATAGGACATAACTCAATGGGTCTACCAGGTAGGATCGATCCCACGACACATAGCACCATGAGCGAACGCTGAACCTCTGAGTTATATCTCGCTCGTTTAATAGCCGGCGGTCATGAGAATCGTAGTATGAATATCGTTATGATGGCATGCCGTACGCAAGAAGTGAACACTATACCAGGCATAAAGACTAGTTTAACGCTTTCTTTTTCTTTCTTTTTTAAACATAACAGCTATTTCGACTATTGTTACACCCTGTTGTTTATGCATTTCCAAGCTGTGACAAATATATTGTCATCTATGGCGGTTATATATGCCGTGTATTGCATAATAGCAAACAGATATTCAACAGGAGTTATTAGTTACTTTAATTTAACTACGGCAATAATGAAGCAACTACGTTATGATGCGCACTGTATTATGTAAGCACAAAAACAAATCAAAGGTGATTTGCAGACAGTGGTTATCTTAATGGTGGGAAAAAAAATATTCTTCTCATTGCTCTGTTTGAGTGCGTTCGTGTTTTATGTAACCATACAAACATAAATATTCATTAGGAATTACTGGGTTCATTAACAGTGCGGGATAAAATACCATTACTTCAGCATTTGAATGCGTCCGCGTATTATATAACTATTCGTAGCGCTCTAATTTTCTATATAAATGTTTAATGGAACGACTTGTGGAACTACATAGTGCGTTGTAAAAAGATCACCCCAGAATCAGTTGGACACACTCATGTATTATATAAACATATTAACGAAATATACGTATTACTCGTTTCTTTTGCAATGCAAGGTTTAAATTATGTTTTAAACAACAACAATACACTCAACAACAACAACAATAACAACCCACACACACGCACAAACACACACACACACACAAATTATAATTTTTAAATAATTAAAACAACAACAACAACAACACACACACACACACACACACACACACACACACACACACACA
>JAUTBW010068418.1:0-10669 GCA_032361425.1 Peltospira smaragdina
TGTAGTAAACACTAAGCATACCTTGGTGATTGTTCACAGAATATCGTATTTGTAGTAAACACTAAGCATACCTTGGTAATTGTCCACAGAATATTGTCTGTAGTAAACACTAAATATACCTTGGTGATTGTACGCAGAATGTCGTGTCTGTCTGACTGAGATGGAAGACCCACATACAACATCTTGTCCAGTCTGCCAGGCCGCAGGATGGCTGGATCAATAATGTCTGAAAATTAACATTAAACATCTTTTTGTTAATAATTTTTAAAATGTAACATTCCACTCATCACTTCTGAAGATGGTTATACTGATGTCGGACATGGTTATAAAATAAAAACCTAATGGTTTATTAACAGTGATTGCTACTGTCGGTGGTTGCCTGGATCACATTTAACAAATACATTCAAATAGGAATTCTTGTATTATATACTAACCAGGCCTATTTGTTGCTGCCATTATGAAGACCTGTTTCCTGGATTCCAGTCCATCCATTTCTGTTAGCATTTGATTAACAACACGCACACTGGAACCTCCCTGCAGAAATTAAAATAACAAAAGAATATTAATAATAAAACATAAAAATATTATTCAGATAACAATATGTTTGTGTGATACAATCATTCATATCTTGTGCACACTCAAGATGTTGAAAATAAATCACTTTACAATACAGAAAACCCCCAAACAATAATAATAAAATTTAAAACAAAACAAAACATGAGATATAGTCAGACATACCTCTCCTGAACCAGATCGTTTGGGACAAAGGGCATCTAACTCATCAAAGAATATGACACATGGTGCAGAGTTACTTGCCCTTTGAAACACCTGTCTCACTGCCCTTTCACTTTCCCCAACATACTGAAAAAACAAACAAAACCCATCTATGTTGTCATTTGAAACATTTAAAACAATTTTTATGAAATATTCACAGGTTTGACTTGATATCAATTAATTACTAGTATTATATAAATATTGTATAATCTATAACACTTCCATATTTTTCCTGTCTCTTGTGTACAAACAAATATTCTATTTACTAAGACTTTTCATACCTTAAGTTACGATACCAATAACTCAGATTCAATGACTGATAGCCAGAAATGTACTTGAACTTGAGTGTGATATGAGTAAAAATAATAATTAAACTTCAACCTTATGTGACAACTGTCTTACCATGTTAAGTAGTTCTGGACCTTTGACAGAGATAAAGTTAATCCCAGATTCATTAGCAATAGCCTGAAAGATACAGAACATAGTTACATAATCAGAAATACAAAAATTAAATTTTTGTCTTACTTTTATTTATATGCTCTGAATTCATTTTTATTTATGGATAATCAGATTCAGAAATCTGATTTGTGAAACCGTAAGGGATCACTGTCAGACCGATCATAGACCAAATGCACGTCAAGAATGTTCGTATGTCACAAGGCTATGACTGCTCCCTTGAAACTAGACAAATATAATGCATTAGACAGTGATCTTGAATTGAAAGTGTATAATGACACAATTGTTTTAAAATAAAGACACTGATTAAATATCCTAACAAGAACATATTTTAGTAAGGACTTTAAAGCTGGCTTCATTAGTAAAAAAACCCAGTCTTCTAACATTTTTAAATGTTACTATCAATTCTAGTGCAATGCCCAGACAATGTTACGATGCTAGTAAAACTACAAGAATAGAGTGAATGAAAAAATCCCCAAATATATGGAGAGTCCAAAAAGGACAAAACAACCACAAATATCAAGTCCCTTGTATTCAACAGTATCCTTGTATCCTGTAACTTTGCTGACTTAAAAAAGTTAATACGTATAAAGCAGATAAATTTCTATGTATTAAATTTCTAATTTAAAAATCATTGGCCATGGTTAACAGGTTATTTCACCTTGGTGGCTAAGATACCAGGTCATCAGATTACAGAAGTCATATAAGTACCTTTGCTAACATCGTCTTGCCACAACCAGGTGGGCCGGCCAGCAGTATTCCTGGAGGACTGGTCAGACCAAGCGCCTTGAACTCAGCTGGATGCTGCACTGGTGCCTGCATTAGAATAATATATTTATTTAATATTCTTTAAAAAAAAATAAAAAAATTGTTGACATGTGTATGAAGTTACACCAGCATCAGAAATACTAATGAATGTCAATCTGCAACTGACCGATTGACAAAGCCAGACCCAGACTCAGATACACACAGAGTGAGTGAAACAGAAAGAGACAGACAGAAAGGATGCACTACACTCCTTTTGTTTATGTTATACTGCGACAGAAATATGATAAAGGACTACTCGATAGTGAGAAAAGAACTCTCTGCTGCCAAATTGGTTACTCTTTCCAACTAGCAGCAAGGGATCTTTTATAAGCATCATCCACTGAAAGTATATACGACAGCCTTTATTACACCACTCGTGGAATACTGGTTGGAATGAGAATCAGCTCAATGGGTCCATCAGGTGGGATGGATCTAACAACCAACCACACCTTGTACGAGAAAGTTGATTGATGTGAACACAACTGTCTGGGTTAATTTAGGGATTTTTGTGGAGTGGTTTGTTTTGTTGTCAACAGGCTAAGTTACTGATGCCTCATACACACTTTCCTGGATTAAATCAGACTGAGAAACATACACAAACAAAACAAGCAAAAAGTAACAATGACTCCTGCCCTAAATCTCCAGATTATATACAATGGCTGAATAAACATAGAATATCACCTGGTTAAACAGTCTTGTTAAATTACTAAGTGCAGTAACTGAGAAACTCACGAGAATGGCCAGCTGAAGTTCTTGCCTCACAGACTGCAGAGCTCCAACATCAGCCCAGGTCACATCAGGAATGGTGGCAAAACCCTCTCGTTTGGCCGATGGTTGGACGTAAGTTATCGCTTGCTGGAAGTTAATAAAGAGGAATGAAATGTTTCCTTCAATGCTGCACTCAATACATTGTATTTACAGAGATACAGCACCCGACATATTGTCATGGACTACTCAGTGAGAGTGGAAACGCTTTACCATCAATTGAGGTGTTCTTCATTAGCCACAAGTGTTCTTTTATATGCGAAGAAGTGCACCAAATGAGTTATCTCCATTGTTAGCAGCTTTAATGTAAACATGATATATCATATAGCACTGACTTTATTACACGTTAAATCATACTGGCACACTCTGGTGTACGCAATTTATGAGTATATTTGTAGCAGTCAGTGTGTTAATACATAACTTGAGTAGAATACATGCAGAAGAGTAACTTGCACATAATCCACTCAAAATAGAGATGTCTGAACCCAGTGTACACACCTGGAAATCTTCAGCTGTGATGAACAGGTCTTCTAGCTGTTGGTCTGTCAGTGGAGGCTGCTCCTTCAGCCAGTCGAGTACTGACAATAAACAACATTGAAATTAAAATTAATAAAAATCTGATAAACATGAAACATTTAAATAAAATAAAAATCTGATAAATACCAAACATTAAATTAAATTAAAAATCTGATAATGCAAACCTTTAAAGATAAAAAAACACACAAAAAACAACAACTGATAAACAGTTGTTACAAAACATTTAAAATAAAAATAAATAAATATCTGATAAATACAAAACATTTTTTTAAATCTGATAAATGTAAAACATTCAAGTTAAAATACATTGATACATATAAAAAAATATTTACATAAACATAAATGTCATATATATTTAAGAAATCTTACAAATTTCTTACAAAAGCAATATAAATTAAAAATCTTACAAAAGCAAAAATTAACTGTTGTGAAGTTCCATGCTTGCATAAACCTAATGTAAACAGATATTGGAGAGAGCCCACTTATTAGAACCCAGTTTTAAAGTCCTGCGTCTGTTGTAAATTTGAACAACTGGTGTAAGAAGTGCAATTCACTGTGGGTTGCAGTTTATAATGATTAAATACTTAAAATACTGCAGGGAATGCAGGTTTAAATAAAACATTAGAATGGTGATTCTGACATGAAAACAATCACGCACCTGTAAGTAATTCACGTGATTTGTTGTTTTGGCGCATGCATGTTTCTTCTGATTTGTTGTTTTGGTTTATATTTATTTCTTCTGATTTCACAGAGTCCATAGCCACTTCAACAGAAGCATTTGCATTTTGATCTTCCTTCTGAACTAATTCTGACTGCATTGTGTCAAAAACCCTGAGGGAAAAAAGGTTTAATACTGAATAATCAAAATGTATTCACATATAAAAGTTGTTTAATTTATTTACAAACGAAATTCAAACATCTGACTTGGTAGCAGTGACAGAACATTATCAACAGATGCTTGAAGCATGGTAGATGTTGGATCAATCATCATAATGGACACATTGAGTTATTTGTCATTCCAGCCAGTACTCCACAAAAAGTGTAACAAATGCTGTGGTACATATTATTCTGTTTATGAGATGGTGCATATAAAATATTTCTTGCTGATAATAAGCTCAGTTAGCCCTCTTCCATTATACATTCAAGGTCTATAATCCTAAACAAATAAGCTGTGTGTTGAGGCCAGGTAGAGTAGGAAAAAGAAAGTTGAAACAGCACTGAAAATAAGGACAGCAAGATTAATTTTACTTTATTTTAAAATATATGTAATATACTACACTGACTTATTACAAAAACAAGGCTTTCTCACTATACAATTTGACTGTATGCTACAAGTCACTCTGACAAATCACATAATGAGAACGCTCTTTACCTGTTAACTGCGGTCATTGCTGCTTCTCTAGCCAGGGCCATGAGATCAGCACCAACAAAGCCAGGAGTGTTTCGGGCTAACTGGTGAAAATCAAAATTTTCACACAGACGCAGCGATCTGCACAGAACTTTCAATATTCTGAAAAGTAAAACAAATCCATTAAAACAATAACTATATTGTTTTGATACTAAATGTTAGTAATAATTATTATAAATACGATATTCCTTAATTTTAGTGATAATTTTTTTTCTTAAAAAAATAAAAATAAAAATATGTATGGCTATAAACTGACTTCTAATTTAAAATATTTGTTGAGTTTCTTAAATCTATGTTAGGATCAGTGTTTATACTGAATCTAACCCTACTTGCACTGGGCACCTCAACAGCTTCGTATTAAAAAGACCTGTCTTTCACATGGTTGATCTTTGTTAGTAAGCCAATTGAGATTTTAAATATGATGTCAGTAGAAAAGTTAATTTAAATATTTGCTGAATGCAGTGTTAAATTATTTTTTAAAAATAATAAAAATACTTTTATTATACCAGATTTAAAAGTAATTAGCAAATCTGACTTTATTAGTTACATATGCATGCTGTTGTAAAGCACAAATAATTTCCACGAGTGCAGTAAACAGAATACCTTTCTCTCGCTGATTCATCGGGAATGCCCATGCAAATCTCCCGGTCAAATCTGCCCGCCCTCCGCAGGGCTGGGTCGAGGGAGTCCGGCCGATTGGTGGCCCCAATAACCAGCACACTGGCACTTCCCTTCATGTTCAAGTCTGAAGTATAACAACCATTCAGCTGTAGAATATTATACAGTTATTTACAATATGGAAATTTACTGAATGATTCCATTTTATACTGAATGGGTACAATGAAATTCATTTTGTAAATAAGATTGTAATGGACCTTTTTATTAACATCTTACAAAATAATGAATTAATTTTAACATGTTGATTTTTGTGTGACAATAAAAAAACAAAAACAAAAAAACTCAGCCCCAAAAACACACATACCGTGGGCCCAATTTTAGTACGACACATATTCAACTTTCTAATTAAGATACCCCAGTGGTTATTTTCAAAACATCTATACACATACCATCCATGCAAGATAACAACTGTGCAACAATTCTTCTCTCCATGTCTTTAGATGCTGTTTCCCTTTTTGGCGTGATAGCATCGATTTCATCAATAAAAACAATACAAGGGGCTGTGGACTGAAATTAACATCAATTGAAAACGAAAAATTAATGTGACAATATTAATATGAACCGTATTTATTTTAAAATTAAAGCTCTAAAATAAATTTACTGAGATATTAATTGTTAAAAGTAATACTGCTAAATATTAAAATTTTACAAAGTTAAAATAATTTGTAATTTTATAATTTCTTTAAGATAAACCAAAATTAAGTTTAAAGTCTGTTATATTGAGTTTGCCAATGTAACAAATTCTGTTATAACACTTAAGATTAACATTACGTATTGTTCACTTCCACAGAATGCGTGTTGGATGGTGTAAATGTTGTAATGACAGTCATTGTAACAAGGTCTAACTGTACTTCAATTATTTTACCACATCACTAATTATGTACTAAATTATGACGGATGATTTAAATCTGCTTAATAAAAAGACAACAATAAAAACATACCACAGCTTTGTCAAAGAGATCTCGGATCTTTTCTTCTGATTCACCAGACACTCCAGACACAATCTCTGTAGCAGCAAGTTTGATAAACGGAAGACATAATTCCTAAAAAAATAATAACATTTATTTGTTGTGGTTTTTTATATCAGATAACCACTGGATACAGTTATCATTAAATGAATTGTTTAAATCAACAAGATTACCCGGTATATGTTTTAAAGGCATATCTCAATTATTATTATTTAAAGATATACTACCCCCAAAAACTTCAACACACATAAAACTAAAACATATTACAATACTGTAATTCAGGAAATTAGTGCGAACAGGATATTAATGTGTCTAGAAGTAGGTTGCGATAATATCCTGTCACATTTATAAAAAATAAACGTCTAGTGAAAAAAAAAAAAAGGGGGAAAAATTTAATTTAAAAAAAAAAAAAAAAAAAAAATATATATATATATATATATGCCAATACAGTCATCAGTTAATGTGTTGAGTGCATCACTAAATAAATGTTTCAGGTAAAAAACAATTATAAATCTTAAAGTCTGGATTCTAATATAAAGTCCAGACTTTAAAGTCATGGGAACTTAACAGAGTCTAGACTTTTAATTTTTATAAGCATAGGATCAGCACTCACCCCTGCTATGGCGTGAGCTAGGAGAGTCTTTCCACAGCCTGGTGGACCATGGAGGAGGATCCCGCGTGGGGGGGTAATGCCAAGCTTCTGGTAGACCTCGGGGTGTTTCATGTGCACCAGCAGCTTGCACACCTCCTGTAAGACAACACATGTAGTCCCACACTAACCGCAGTGAGGTTTCTTGTTCTTTTCTCTGCGAGTGTGTGCGTGTGTGCATGTGCGTGTGTGTGTGTGTGAGTGTGTGTGTGTGTGTGTTAGTAACATAATGATTATGTAGCACTGGATTCATGGTTAAAGTAATTAAAAAAGGCAACTCATTATTGTTGTTCTTTGCATTTATGCTTATATCCACCAAATTTAAATAAGTAAAATGTTTAAATGACACCATTTTAATATGCATTATCTAATTTTTGTTATCATTTTATGGTGATGTCACAATCAGAATGGAATAAATAAAAATAATGAAGAATTGTAAAAATGGAATTATACAATTAAGCAACGTAAGATGCAGTGGTAGTAGAAATATTACTTGGGACAAATTGATTTTTCTGCATCCTTTGGTGGTGTCTTCAGAATAAATATGCTCATTCCCTCAAGATGCTTCTACAACTTATGCTACACAAACCTTTAGGGTAGCTTCATTCCCACCAATGTCATCAAATGTAAATGTTGAGGTCTGAATCACGGTTCCTGGCAAAGTAAAATACACAATTTAATATTGTCTATTTACATGCATAACATGATTTTGATAAACAGTCGATATTATTCAGAAGAAACCTAACAATTTAATAACTAAAATTAATGTGGTAAGCAACTGTATTTTACACAGAGGTTAACAGTATTCATTCCGTGGCACTCTATAGATCTTATGGTTAACTGAAGGCAGTATTTTTTATTTAATGACACACTCAACACATTTTAAAGACATCTGATATATATGGTTAAGCATCTCAAACAACAAGATGTGGGCTACTCTTTCAGTCACAGCAGCTAATAGGAAGATAGGAATGAAATAGGAAAGAAATGTTTATTTAATGACACACTCAACACATCAGTGTATGGTTATATGGCGTCAGGCATATGATTAAGGATCATGTAGATAGTTTGAGAGGAAACTTACTGCCGCCAAGTCATGGGCTAATCTTGCTGATTAGCAGCAAGAGATCTTTTATATGCACTATCCTATAGACAGGATTGCACGATATACCAGTCGTGGAGCACTGTCTGGAACAAGACATAGACTTGGGTTAGAATGAGAAATCACTAATTTGTTAGTCAATCCACCACACTATGAGTGGACACAACCACTGAGCTACATCCTGCTCCTATGGTTTAACTATTTTGTGATTACCTTTTTTCTCAGTTTTGATCTCAATATCATAGAATTATATTGCATATTTTTGCATTCACTAATGAATTGTTACCTTTCTGTTTTTCTTTTTTCTCTGTCTGCTTCTCATTTTCAACTTTTTGCTTTTTGGTTTTCTTCCGGCCAGATTGAGACACATCACTTGATGGCTGACAAAGTATTGCACATGATAATACACTCAACTGCATAACTAAATGTCATACTCCAATGGGACATATCTATAGATGTTATAAAATCTCAATGACTTATTGAGAAAGACTGACAATAAATATACTGACCATGCAAAAAGTGGATTCTGTACAACTGGTCTATTTTTAACCCACATAAGATATTGGTCAAAGAATACCTCAAAACATATCATTTACTTTTTATTTGTATAAATGATGTAGAAAGAATAATTCTTATTTTATCCACATTTAAATGCTGTAGGTTACTTAGTTCTGATTTAAGGTTGTGTTATCCTTAATGCTTTGAATTTTTAAAACCCTCAAAAAAGTTAAATTTAATTATCATTTGGTTGTTATCAAATTCTTAAACTCTTGAATGTGATTCAAACATTCTCACCTTTTTCACAACTGGTGTTATCGGCACACCTGAGGTACCATTAGGCTTGGTTAAGTCGATAACAGTTTCATCTGATACTGAGTTTACACTGATATCCATCTGTTTGTTAAGCTGTGCATCTCTCATGGCTTTCAGCTCTTCAATTGTCCATATGTTAACTGAGTGGCTGGATTTGATTGCAGTGGGTGAGCTTTTGTAAAAGTCAGACATCATGTTGTTCATCGCATTGGTTTCCTGTAAAACACAAATATCAGTTTTATTTTACTGTATACTGAATAGAGTTTTACCAACAGTTACATCAGAATGAGATGCAGATTTATTAGGTAAATATCCAGGGGACTGATCTTAAACTGGCAACCTCTATATCACTGGGATAAATGTTTAACACTTAAATTTAGTCAGCTGGTTTACAATGGTATCACGCCAGATATCACTAGACTTTCTATGCTCTCAATTGATTAAAAAGAATAATGGCTTGAAGAATAATATGTCAGTGGAACAAAGAAAAACATCTCCATAACTTTGCATTGCACAGCAAAATATTCTTGAATACATTTGGTTAAAATCCAATTATGCTATAAAATACCCTAAAAAACAAATAAAAAGCAGATGTCAAACAGTGATAGTGAAACACTATATTTCACACCTATATTAACTTACCTCATAGATCTCATAATCTGGATTTTCAGATGAAAAACTTTTGCTGTCAGAGTCAGAATCATCTGAACTGAAACAGAATAAAATTAATGGAATATACAACTGATTAGAGCGTACAAGAGCAAGAAATGACTGTATGCTGCACATCTGTTGTATCTGTGGAAGACAGTGGTGAAAACTTAGTTTTATTGGGTTATGTGATATTTTTAATAAGCTTTTATATCTACATCTATAATGTAAATTAGTGTGTGTTTTTTTACACAAACTCCTATTTTACAATTCCTTCAGACAAATTTTATTTATATTCTTGGCTTTCTTTCTCATGTTTGTCACTTGCTTTAAAATAATAAGTGGATAGTCTGACTTTTAATTTTTTTACGAGGGCACATTCTGACACACAAATATAATGTATCTCATGACTGTGTTTCAAGATCTATCCCTGCTAGAAGTGACTGAGCAGCTGGTCCTCACCTCTCCTCAGTAGTTTTGGTTTTCTTAGACAGATGTTTGGCTTCCTCTTTACTCAGCAAATCAGAGCCATCTGCAGCTAGCTGCTGGCAAACCACGTTGTAGGCTGGAACAATACAACAGTCAAATTTAAATGACAAAACAAATACATTATGATGTGATATCAAAAGCAAACAATAAGATATTACAAATAAAATAACCTATACTTATACAGTATCATGAATTCAACTTACCTTTCTCAACTGATTTGCAAAATGCATTTCTTTTCTTTCTGGCATATTCACTGAAAAATAAACATTAGTATTAATAAATTGTATATGTAATCAATAATGTTAAAGTGACATCTTAATAGTATGCATTATTTTGAATTCTTCTTTTACAGAATCTATATTAATCATCATTAATATCCTTTCATGAGTGACATAAAATACAGGATTTGACCAAACTAGTTAAAACTTGCAGGACAACTAGCTGAAATAATGAACAAAATTGTTGTATATTTAGTTTTTTTTAAATAAATTTACAATGTTTGATATAGTAAGGTGTGGACGTCTTTTTTGAAGTTTGCAAAATTGACTTTTGAGAATCCTGTTTCTGAGCCATGT
>JAUTBW010068529.1:0-10668 GCA_032361425.1 Peltospira smaragdina
TCTCACATTTTAAAAATAAAAATGTATGTGTGTGTGTGTGTGTGTGTGTGTGTGTATATATATATATATATATATATATATACAGATTTAACCTGAAGTATCTTCCCCATCTTGTGATGACCAGAGCTGCTCTCCTATAGCAATATTTTTCTGGAAGACGGTATCATAGATCTGAAATTAAAAAAATAATAATACATACATGTATACACAGATACTGTTTTACAAGTGCAGAGATATTGATTTATGATATAATTATTCTGCTGTCAAGATTCATGTGTGTGCATATTCAGGGGTAGAAATTGGGAAATATTTTCTCTGGCCTAGGGGACTAGTAGCTCAGGAAAGTTATTAGTCCCCAGGAAACATCACTTGCCCACCCCCCTTCATTATAGAAGCAATTTTCAATGCCATTCAGTTAAAAAAAAAAATATATATATATTAATTTAAAAGAAACTGAACTCAGGAATAATCTTTACTGTTTATGCTGAATTTGTTGTTTTGTCTATTTTCTCGAATATACTCGAATATATACTCAAATGTCCATTGGTAAACTCTGAACTGTCCACACAAGACATTTGGAAGCAGGTTGTTGCAACCACTGAACCAGTGTTGATGGCTAACTTGTTCTTATAATTATTAGCAAGATAGTAACAGAGAGAGAGGGGAAAAGAAAGTGACGGGTCATGAGGGGGATTAGACAACAACAAAAATCTTATATTTTGCCTACTGACCATGCCTAAGTTATAACAGGAATTAAAGGAAATTTTTCAAATTTGGAAGTGAAAACTATTTTTTTTTAAATTGTCTTTATAATAAATATTTGTAGTGGAAAAAGCAACACGTGAGCACAACAAAGCGTGACATGCAATGTTGTCAGTGTGCACTTCTGAGCAAGGCTGCCATCTACAAACCCAGCCTCCATGTTACATAATACATTGTAATCCACATCCTACTGTCCACACCTATTTTGTTATTATTGACATTGATAGACTGAAATGTAAGTAATGTGCATTTTTTTTTTTTTGGTTGGCATCTATGGCAAAAACGGCAAAAGGTGTGGTCGTGTAGTACTCAGTAGTAATTAAGAATTAAAAGAAGCTATATATTTTTTTAATTATTTTAAAATTATTATTATTATGGTTCCAGCTTTACCAGTATATTTTTGCCCTAAAAATGGTAAAAGTACCCCCAAAAGTACCATGCCCTGTCTCATTTCTGGGGAAAAAACTAATTCGGATTTATCAATACCAAATGAAACAAAGATACTTTTGCCTATCTTGATCTGTCACAGCAGATGAATTTATGCTTAACAGTTACAGGTGTCATTTGCAAAATAGTGCAACTGTCCGAATCATCAATCTGGGTCACAGTAGCAGCTAAATTTTACTTGCTCAGAGAGACTAGCACCATTTAAATTCTACTCGCCCCATGATATTTCTGGTAACGGGTCATTTCGTCCTAAAACCCGTTCATACCAGTCGTTTCGTACTAAAACCCATTTTTTATCGAGTCGTTTCGTACTAAAAAGTGAGTCGAGTCATCCTTATTTTACTCAAGGTTTTTCGTACTAAAATTTATTTTGCTGTGTTTGGAGGATATTAATCAGATATCGCATTAATTTGAAGCTTGTGCTGCATGATTATTATTATTATTGTTGTTGTTATTGTTTGTTTGTTTGTTGGTGTTTTGTGTGGGTCGTTTTGTTTTGTTTCATTATTTTTACATTATTATTATTATTTAATATATTTTTAATTATTTTTTATTTTTGTGTGTGTGTGTGTGTGTGTGTATTTGCTTGATTATAAATTGTTTGATTTTGAACTCAATCTATATTTTTGTTATTATTTCACACTTTAAAAAACAACAAAACACCAAACAAATAACAGAGCCACCAATCACGTGTGCTCCCCACCCAGTGCAGGAAACCACCAGTCAACAGGTCGCCAAATGCAACAAAACTGGCGTTAGTTTCCTGACTGAGTCATGCTTGCCCGCCCCTTATCGACCCCCTTTAGAAAAACTTGTATCTAGATCCGTAGACCTAATAAAGAGTATCATCCACACAACTACAAGATACTCAGTGTTACCATACTAATAAAAAGGTGTAGTGCAACAGATTGAGAAGGAACACTTTATTATCAATTTACATGTTTATTTTAATGAAAAGTAGCATTTAGCATTACTTCGATTTAAGATCAACAAAACAATTAAAAACCTTCTAGTCCTTTCGTTTACCGCTCCTGGTAACTACTGTAGATAGCTCTCCTTCCCATCATGGCAGTACAAGCTTGTAGTTTTACATCCAGTCTGGTGTGCTTTGTGAGTAGGCCTACCTCCTCTCAAGATCATCGGTAGAGAGGCCCATAGTTAACAGTTATAAATGGTCATAATTATGTCAGCAGTCATAATTTATTTTTATCAATAGAGCAAATACTTTGCTCTTTTACACACTGTAGCCAAGAAATGCAAACCTGTATGCTCAGTTCTGCCTCTCTCCGTAATAAAATCCAAGTCCTGTTTGCCCAGCTCTTATTTTAAATGATTGTGTAATCCAGTAACCAAATAGCGCCCATTAAACCATTAATGCAGTTATTAATGCACAAATAACATAAACACCAATGTATATCCTAAATATTTTTTTAATAGTACGAAACGACTCAGGTACGAACAGGATTAAGGGCGAAAACGACCCTAGCACAAATGGGAATTAGGGCGAAACGACTGAAGTACAAACTGCTTTTAGGACAAAACGACTTGGATGAACAGATATATAATAATATATAGTTACATAGTACGAAATAACCTGGAACCAATATTTCTACTTAACTGTGGCTGTGGCGATCATTAATTTCTATCCCTGATATCCACAGTAAACAGTGTGGTAAATCAATTGAGAACCAATATACTGTTATATTAGATATAGGCCGAAATTCGATAGCAACATTAATTTCAACCAACACTGACAAGTGACAGAAGCTAAAGCTGAGAAGGCGACAGGCCTACCAACTTACCAAGATAAAGTTCTACTTATTAAAGTGTAATAAATTACACATATTTACCAAAATCAAGAACTAAAATGGCTATCACCAACAACTTTGATAATTTACTCTTGATACATCGTTATCAATCATTTTGAGGTTTGACCGAGTTTTTAACTTTTCCTTCGTGTTCTTACCTCACGAAATCTTTGTTTATATCTTTCTTTTTCTTCTTCCGTTAAATCGGAATTCTGTTCGACAAGTTTCTCGATTTCTTCATTAATTGTACTTAAAATATTTGTTGCTGCTCTGCGACTTCGACACTGCACATGACCATTTTTATTTAATGCTTGATCAAAGTTTTGTTTTTCGTCCATTTTGTATTGGCGCTCAAAAACTGCGCCTGCGTAGCATTAATTTTGAAAGATTGAGACTGCACTTCCGGTTGAGCCTGAACTTCATGGCTGAATCAAACTCTAGTTTACAGAATAGTTGTGAAAGTTGTTATATTGATGCGCACAGTCATCTGACAGATGAAGTGTTTGATAACGTGTGTTTAATTTAGATGCTGTAAATATTTACTGAATAAAATGTAAAAATAAAGGAAGTGAAAGTAACTCATATAAACCACATGTTTAAAGACGCAATCTCCTTTTCGCCATCTCTCGTCTGCCTCAATGAGGGATCGGCGAACTAATCCGCTAGGTGGCGCAGTTTGTCGAGCCAGTGCTCCACAACTGGTGTATCAAAGGCCGTAGTATGTGCTATCCTGTCTATGGGATAGTGCATATAAAAGAGCCCTTTCTGATCAGAAAGATGCATGTAACATGTTACATGGTCCTTAACCATGGCATATGCTTGTCGCCATATAACTACAATGTGTTGAGTGCATTGTTAAATAAACATTTCCTTCCTTCCTTTAACTGACAGTGCCTATAGTGAAGAGAAAGTCATGCCTGCAACTAATTTGATTCACTGTTATTGGCATTACCATAGAATAAACATAATCGTGTCTTCATTAGATCATGATAGATCTCATTTACACTGTATAGTAAGCATTTGACAGTAGGCTATATGTTAAAAATGATGGTTCACAATTGAATTGAAAACGCAGTTACGGTAGTATTTTAACTCAAAATTCAGTTTTGCTATAAATATTCCAGAGATTCAAGGTTTAATGAATTTATTGCAGTCAGTAGCCTGATTATGATTTCATGTTTCTGAAATGGGACATAGCTCAGTGCTAGAGTGTTACCTGCAGTGCCCAAACTTAAGTCTATACTTAATGACATAAAAACATTAACATGGGAACACCATTTAAATGGCATTATGTTAAAGTCTGAACTTTAATAATTAAAGTCTAGACTTTAAGTTTTATAAGCACATGGCCTGGTGTATCCAGTGAACAATTTCATGTTTTATGATGAACCAAATATTAAACACAGTGATAAGTAATAAATGTATATAAATATGCGATTTAATATTTCCTGTTTTTTTCTCTAGGACATAGCAAATGTAATAGAAGAAGCTAAAAAGGTAAGTATATTTTCTAGTGCAACATTATATATTAATAACTTTTTGTAGATAGGTCTACTCAGAAAATTAATTCTCGACAAAAGTTCTCTGACTGACACTTCTACTTACTGTCACAGAATGTTAACCTGTTTACTGGCAAAATAAATTATTACTTAAAAATCTAATTATTACGATTTTTTATAGTGATATGTGAAATATATTTAGCAAATTGTGACTTTTATGCTGGGGTGTTATTAAGCATTCATTCATTCATTTCACTAGTGA
Organism: Peltospira smaragdina; assembly: GCA_032361425.1. Taxonomy (NCBI): domain Eukaryota; kingdom Metazoa; phylum Mollusca; class Gastropoda; order Neomphalida; family Peltospiridae; genus Peltospira; species Peltospira smaragdina. The sequence goes on from JAUTBW010068529.1 coordinate 4,779, forward strand.
TTTTACAAATTAAGATGTTTCTGATGCTCATTGATAAAATATGTGGAGTGCGTCATTAAAGAAATAATAATATTATTGTTTTTTTAATTTTATTTTTCAATTGTGATATGATGCTGATCAAAATGTTCCATGTAATTAGTTACATTTTTCTTGCAGGTGGGTGTAAGAGCGGCTCTGGTGGTTTCGGAAAATGAGAGACAGTTTAGCAAAGTGATTAGTTTAGCTGACAGGTAAAAATATAGTCAAGGCATGCAAGGTTTAATTTTTATTTTTTATTTTTTAAAGGTGCAGATCCGTTAATCTGATTTGTAATAATATTTATTTATTTAACAATGTGCTTAACACAATTTTGTTAATGGTTATATTGACGTTAGAAACATTTTAATTAGTGGCTACCTGACAGAGATCAATCTCAAATCAACAGCTAGTCAGGTGTGCATGTTCACCACTAGGCTATTGAAGTGTCCTGAATGTGATTTGCATCAGGATTCATGCAAAAGTTAAACATCTGAATCCTAAAGAATTTGTGTGAGGGGCTCCCCAAAAGCCTAATAATTGCTTCCGACACTGGTAGAACCATTAATAATAATTAAAAATATTTAGTGCATTGTTAAATAATTAAAAAAAAGAAAAAAAAAGAGGAAAAATTACTGAAAACATAAAATTCACTTTTAAAATCAGCCAACTATTGATTTGTGAATCAGTATATACAATTACTCAAGACTAGTTGTTAATCTTGGAGAAGACATTTTAATCACTAGTGAAACGTTTAATAAGGTTCACCTTTGTAAATATATTTGGATTCAGTGGATTCTCATAAGCATTTTTAATAAAGACCAGAATGAAGTAGTCTAGCTATTAAAAAAACAAAAACCCTTAAAATAAGACCAAGACCCCCTCTAAACTATTTTTAAAAAACCTCTTATTATATGAATACAAGTCTTGTGTAGTTTTGGGGTTTTTTTTCAGGGCTTTTGAAATTATTAATTATTATTGTGTTGTTACAATAACCAAATTGAGTTTACATTGTGTATAATTAGTCGAGTAATATCCTGTCATCTCTCATTTTTGTCTTTCCAGATTTCCCGATTTTGTGTTGCCATGTCTTGGAGTCCATCCTGTGCAGGTATTAATTTGTTGGTGTGAAATGAGTGAGCTGAAATAACAGGCCTGTACCGGCCTCGATGGCATAGTGGTCTAAGCTTTCGGTCTGAAAGATAAGGCTGGTAGGTGCTGGGATTGTATCTCGGTACCGGCTCCCACCCAGAGCGAGTTTCTGTAGACTCAGTGGGTAGGCGTAAGGCCACTACACCATCTCTTCTTTCACTAACCCTCTAATACGGGTGCTACTAACTACTAACCACTTGTCATGGACAGACAACTCGGGTTCCTGAGATGTGTGGTCATGACAAGCGTGTCTGAAACTGTTTAGTATATGGACATGAAAATTGGTTTCCCTATCCTAACAGGCCTGTACAAGTTACATGAACTATCGTTTCATTTGTGTGAGTTAGGAAAATTTATTTTGCATAACTGATTTAATTTTGACTACTAAATATAACCTTTAAGAACAGTGAATCATCATTTATTTGTGTAGACATGGTTATATAGATTGTGGGTAGGTGGATGGAGGGATGAATGGGTGTGTGAATGAATGGATGAATAGATGGATGAATGAAGGTATGACTGAATGGGTGTGTATGGATGCATGGGTGTGTGGATAGATGAATTAATTAATAGATGGTGGGGTGGGTGGGTGAATTGATTAATGAATAAATGAATTAATGTGTGTGTGTGTGTGGATGGATGGGTATGCACAGTTGATGGATGAAAATGTGTGAATAGATGAATGAATGGGTGTGGATAGATGGATGGATGAATAAATGGGTGAGGATAGATATATGGATTGGTTGATGGATATATGAATTAATGGATGGATGAATGAATGGGTGTGGATAGATGGATGGATGAATAAATGGGTGAGGATAGATAGATGGATTGGTTGATGGATATATGAATTAATGGATGGATGAATGAATGGGTGTGGATAGATAGATGGATTGGTTGATGGATATATGAATTAATGGATGGATGGGTGGGTCAGTGGATGAATGGTGTGGACAGATGTGGAATGAATCAGTGGTTAGATGAATGAATGAATTGGTATGGATAGTTGGATGGATGGTATGTGGATGAATAAATTGATGGATGTGGATAGATAGATAGATGAATGAAGGGATCAGTGAATGGACAAATGAATGGGAGTGGATAATTGGATGAATAAATGAGTGTATGGAAGAATGGATAGATGGATAGCTTAATTAGTGGAGGGATGAATAGGTATGTGGATATATGGATGAATGGTTGGGTAGATGGATGGATGGATGTAATAGATGAATGATTGGATGGATGAATTAATTGATGAGGTATGTGGATGGATGGGTGCATGGTAATATGTTCAGCTCCGTGTGAATCTTGTCACCAATCAGATTCAGAGATTCACTTGAATATAGAACCCTGCAACCTCACATTTACTGCTGCTAACTTATTGAAAGAAAAAAACTGTTTAACCTCGATTACTCAGATTACTAGAGAGGAAACCCAGTGTTGTTGTATTGTGACTGTTGTTTCTGATAAACAGTAAGAGCTATTTTATATCTACTAGCACAGATATTGTTACATCAGTTGTGAAGCACTGGCTGGAACAAGAAATGGTTAAATGTGTCCACTAAGTGGGATCGATCTGATGAACCACTACACCATGAGCAATTGCTGAGTTATGTTTAGTTATGAAGATGCATTTTACTTGTAAATTTATAATTTTTTTATGCAAATGCCTGTTATATTTATTAAATGTAATAATTATTTTTAAAAATCTTCTTTTTCAGCAAGATGTAGATGATGCTAGAAGTGTTAATCTGAAGGTAAATATGAGTACACTATACATTCTTATTGAAAACATATCAGGGCTGTTGGTGACCAGATTAAAAAAAAAAAAAAAAAAAAAATTAATTACCTTTCCAAAAGATACAATTATTAATAAAATAATTTTAAAAAATGGATTTATGTAACAGGTGTGAAATAGGTACCTGTGGTAAAATTTTATGTCTAATGTGCATTGTGCCATTCATATATTGTTTTGTTTTTGTTTTTTTTATTTTTTATTGGGGGTATTTGTTGGTAGGGCTATTCTAGACATTGCCAAGACAATGTAGATGCATTTGTAAAACTTGTGTTATGTTCTCATTATCTGTGTTTTCCTGTGTAGTATGTAAGCATTTATTCAAAAATAACAATAAAAATGTAAAGGTGCCAACTATTCATTGCTTGGAGTGTCCCTCTGAAACTGGAATAAAATGGATTCTATTGCAGCATTTCCTTTTGACAGTTTGTCTGGCCTCTGTATAGCCATCAGTATAGGAATGTGTTGTTAGACAAGTAATTAATACATGTTCTTAATACACTGACTGCTACCTACAAGTGCACTACATTTTTTGTTGGGCATCTTGATAGCCTAGTGGTGTAAGCACCCACTTGACATGCAGTCGATCTGTGATTGATCCATGTCAGGTCGCCACTAGGTTTTTTTTTTATCATTAAAACATTTCTGATGCTGATATAACTGTTAATAAAATGTGTTGAGTGCGTCATTAAATACAGAGATGGCAAATGTGTTCAGCCACCATGATTTTATTTAATGGCAGTCAACATGTTATATTAATTATGCATGTCTTCCTTTTTCGTAGGACATAGAGAATCTAGCAGCATTTTTGGAACGACACCATGAAAGACTTGGAGCAGTTGGGGAGGTAAATGTTTTCAAACTACTGACATTTAAGAGAGACTGTCCCATAGAGTAGACAATGTGGCAGCAGTGTATTTCATAATGGTCTTTAGCCATATATGGTTATATACAAAGTGTTTTAAGAGTATCCTTAATAAAACATTTATATTTTTCTCTGCCATAATTATCTGTTAAATACATTTTAACAGAATAAACAAAATAAGAAAGTTTCCTCATTTTCCATTTTTATATAAAATCAATAAAATATTACATTTGCCACAAATATACACATCTTCAACAAAATATATATGTAACTTTTATACTAAATCACATTTACATTTACAAAATAAGGTATAGCACTTCTCTGATACATTTAACATACAATAACACAACTACAATACTATTATTAAATAATAATATCCTCTTGTGATGGAATGTATTTATAACACATAAATAGAATAGAATAAACAAAATAGGTAAATGTTAACAATTTCCAGTTTTATTTAATATTATTAACAAAATATTACATTATCAAAAATCTTAAACAATAATATAGCATTTATAAATGACAAATAATGTATTACCAAATACATACTGTTACATAAAGGCATACTGTTACATTTAAATTATACAGCACTTTTTGATAAATTTTTATAACATTCTACTAACCACTATTATAAAACATGAACAGTAATTACATGTAATATCAAGGGTTACAAAATAAATAAAAACAAATTGTAATATTTAAAGCAAGAAAATATACAATAGCACGTTCAACAATAATAATAGCACACGATACAAGTAATGAAAACTATATGACATTATAAAAACTATATGTATACAATAGCACTGTTTAAAATTAAACCCATAGAGCAACGAACATTGTCATATTAAGATATCAGAAATTATAAGTAAAGAGGGAATCACATGCTATACAGGGTCACAACTTTCTTGGATGAAACATTCAATTCTATTTCCTACTCAATTCTGAAGCAAGATATACAATAGCACTTTCAAGTTTGATAACTAAAACCAAGTTCTATGATGTCTATAGCACATAATAATATCTATATCATGATATCTATAGCAAGTAATAAATAATAATAACATCATCAACTTCTTTATACAATAGCACTGTTAATTAAGCCATTAGAGCAACTAAAACATTTTATAGTAAAGTATAGATGTTCACAGATTTCATGAATGATGTGTACAACCACTGAATAATATGTTCAATGTTGCATCACAATTTGCTATTAATTGCTAACCAGGTTTATCTAGCGCACAATATCAGTAAACAAAATGTTGCATGATATCAGTGATCAGCATGGATATATATGAATGTAATATTTCATATATAAAGTGCGAGACTGCCAATCATTTTCTGAGCTGTCTGTTGCTGTGACGACCGATTTCGAATACGGTGTTTCCTCTTTGCGATCTCCGTCAGCGAGCGAGTGTTACCTCCCCTGTTTCTTTTGTTCCCGAACCACTTCTTCACCTGGTCCACACTGATGTCCCCAGCCAGTGCCATCGCCTCAGTAACTGTTGCCGAGGGATACGGATGATTGAGGTTGGTCGTGTACCAGTATTCCATGAGCTCAATGGATTTTTTCGACAGCGTTGGGCGATGGCGGATTTCCCCAGTCCAGGAATTTGTAGGTGTTGGTTGGTGGCTGTCCACTAGTACTCTAACACTGGCTTGGACTCGTTCAATCACCTGCAACAAAAAATATTACACATTAATAACATTGAACAGCAAATTGTTGCTATTTTAATGAATTTTGTACGTATACATATTCAGTTACTTGTCCCAAACAAGATTGTTTTGATGAATAATTTTTCATTTGTAAAATATATAAAGAAGTGCTTCAGAGTTTTACTTTAGATTAGGCTACTAGGGTATTCTGGATCACCTTTAGCCATACTGTAACACTGATAGTTTTGATATAAATATATGACTTGTCCTCTGGCCAACTGAAATAATTAGTACTGTCCACAGGAGTTGGGCAATGCTGTATTTCTAACCGTCTTATTGTACACAGTATGGAAGAGTTGGCTATTTTACTTTTGTTCATATAATAAACAGATTATCATGTTAGCTAT
>JAUTBW010068639.1:0-10667 GCA_032361425.1 Peltospira smaragdina
AAAAAAAAAAAAAAAAAAAAAAAAAAAAAAAAAAAAAAAAAAAAAAAAAAAAAAAAAAAAAAAAAAAAAATCATTTTGGCACAAGTTTGAGAACTGAAGTATTCTAGAAGTTTAAGTGGTCTGGGGGCATGCTTTTCCTCTATAAGTATCAATTTGGAAGGTATTAAACCCCAAGATGATCTGCACAGTGAAAAAAAAAAAGTTTATAAAAATAAATTTAAAATAAAACAATCCCTGACATTCTCAGGGGTGGCAGATGTCAGTCAGATTTGTCAAAGACCAATTTTGTCTTTCAGTTTATGAACGTATCTTAATTTTTCAAATATTTTAAAAGTTTATTATGACTTACTAATTCCTTATAATTATTAGCAAATATACTGGTTCTTTGAGTTTGTTACTACTAGATAAAAGATTTCATGATTTAAGAAACGGTCATAAAATGAAACATAGTTGTTGTTGGTAAACAAATTAGCAAATCAGCTTTTGAAATACTATATATCAGATGTGAGCATAAATCAATAAATGTGCATAAAAATGAGACAAAAAAAATTGAAGACAAAATGTAAATACATGTATTATGTGCATATCTATGTCATATGCTGTATTAGCTTGCATGGCGTGTTACCTGTTATTTTATCAGTGTGGGCGACATTCCAAGGCCATTTCAAATATATTCCGTGGCATCACATTGCTGTTAACATATTTTATGAATAAATATGTACCAACACTTTGTTAATTTTGTTTTGTTTTGAAGTAGTGTGTGTGTGTGTGTGTGTGTGTGTGTGTGTGTGTGTGTGTGTGTTTCACATAAAGTGGTGTTTGATAACAAATATATGAAGTTGTTTGATGCCTGGCCTAATGCTGTTTGTACTTTGGCTTTTGTATCAAGCAGTTCTTCAATGTTGAGTTTTCAGACATTTTGGAATCATCTTCATATTTTGATTTATCATCATGGTGTATCAGACCACCAAAAATTGTGGTGGCTTGGGCAAGGTCAGACAGTACAGATAATCAATTTACCAGCAACTTTTTATGGAAATAGGAGACAAGTACAGTGATTACACCTCTGTTTATACAGATGGATCACAGAATGGGAATTCTGTGGCATGTTCTTCATTATTTCTATCTGACACTGTAATTTCCATGAGATTGCCTGACTTAGCTTCTGTATTCCCTTCAGAAGTTTAGACAATCATGAAAGCACTGGAGGAAATTAAAACTATATTCTTATTCAAATATATAATTTTTACAGACTCGCTTTTGTTTCCAAGTTTTACAATATTTTAAGTGGGCACATCCCTTGATTGAGATGGTGATATGAAAGTGTGACATTTTAAGCATTGCTAGTAAGGACTTTTTTTTTGTTTTTTGTTTTTTTGTTGTTGTTGTTGTTGCGTACCCAGTCATGTTGGTATTAGGGCTAATGAAAAGGCAAAGTCTGCTACCATGTCTGCTTTGGATTTGCCATATATTATACCAAGGGTTGGAGTACAATACACTGATTTTAAACTTATTATCAACCAATATATTTTTTCTACTTGGCAAGATGATTGGAATTGGAATGGCGCAAGAAACAAGCTAGGTTCTGTTAAGCCAGTCCTGATTAAACTGGGGAACACAATTTTCGTTGAATTAGATCTGATACTTGTATTTTTTTTTTTTTTTTACTAACTTTTGGTCTCTGAATCCAAATATGACGAAAATTTCTCTATCGCATCAACTTTATTTGCTACACTATACACTGAATCGTCTCAAAAAACTAAAAAAGACTACATCTAACAAACTTCTGTTTATTATACAGTGTTTGAAATATTTACATACAATGGAAAGAATGCATGATTGTAATGCTTATTTAAAATTATTTATTCATACAAAAGATATTGTGATTTTATTTAATTGTACCCGGAAATGGGACTCGTCGATAAATGTAAATAAAACAAAAAGTTGTTTTTAGGAATGGGGGCAAAGTGTGAGATAATTAGAAATGGTTTTATAATGACTGTCAATTAGAGGTTATTAATGAATTTAATTATCTAGACATCTTATTATTTTTATAATAGAAAATGTAGTCGTACACAAAAGAGAGTAGCAGAACAAGTTCAAAAAGCTTTATTTTCAGTCCTAAAAATATCTCATGATAATTTCTTTAATACTGAAACAATGTTATCAATTTCTGACACTTATGTTAATAGTATTCTGAATTATGGGTTTAAAGTATGGGGTTTTGATCCTGGTCAGGATGTTGATAAACATCACCTATAGGTTAAAAGGTTATTTGTGGTTTGAAAAGGAACTTGTAATGATTTTATTTATTATGAATTAGGACGATTCCTTTTGCAAATATTGATAATGATGTTTACAATGCAATTAAAAAAAAAAAAAAATATTCGATATATGTTCAAGCAAAGGGGAATATCTATAAACATTTGTTATACCAGTTCACATTACATAATTATCTTAGAAAACCAACTGACATTCGATATTTATGTAAGTAACAAAAATTACGAGTATGTGCTCATAAACTAAACATAGAATTTGGCAGATATAAAACATTCGAAGATCACAGAGAAAATGTACACTTTGTAATCAAAATGAAATACAAGATGGATATCACTTTATCCACCAGTGCCCAATATGTAACGAGTTAATAATGAAATGTATTAAAACATATTACGATAAACGCCTGTGTGTTTTCAAACCTTACCATTATTAATATCAGAGAACAAGGAATTTAATAATCTCAGGAAATACTTACAACTATAGAGCAAATCAGATGTTAATATTATTTTGTTATTACTATTTATTTCATAGCTAATTTCACCCGTTGGGCTATGTTCCGTTCCAGCCAGTGCCCCACGACTGGTATATCAAAAGCCGTGGTATGTGCTATCCTGTCTATGGGATGGTGCATATAAAAGATCCCTTACTGCTAATCGAAAAAAGTAGCCCATGAAGTGGCAGCAGCGGGTTTCCGCTCTATCTATCTGCATGGTCCTTAACCATATGACTGACGCCATATAACCATACACCAATGTGTTGAGTGCGTCATTAAAATTACCTTCCTTCCTTCCTTCTAGATGTTCACTGATAAAGATTGATCTCAGACTAACCATACATCAACTAAACAATTAGTGGACCTACTGCACTAATTAAAAATATAATTATTTAACAACGGACTTGACACCTTTTTGTTAATGACTACATCAGCATTGGAAAGATTTTTATTTGGTTAAATTCCCTAGTGGCTACCTGATAGGGATCAATATTAGATCAACTGCGTGTCAGGCTGGCACGATCACCACTAGACTATATCACATTCCAGCTAGTGCTCTACAACTACTGTAACATATTTATGGCTTGTGCTATCTTGTGTTATAGTACATATAAAAGATAAAAGGAGCAGTTCATGTGGCAGCAGGTTTCCTTTTTTACTTGCACATTGCTTCTTAAACATGTCTGATGCGATATAACCGTTAATAAAGTGTGCTGAATGTGTCATTAAATAAAACATTTCTCCCTCCCTCTCTCTCCACATTATAGTTATGCACACAATTTGTATACAATACAGATAACCTGCATTTACTTTATTACAAGCACACTGTGAAATAAACACCCATGACTGTAATAAAGTTACAGATCTATACCTAACTGCAGTTAAAAATATCTCCTGTACTGTCACCAACAACAACAGCCACCTCACCAGCAATGTTTCTTTATGTGGCTATAAAGCAAATAGCCTGCCAATCAAACGAGTAATGGGGCCATGCAGCAAGAGGAGATTTTTATCCTCACAGTGGGAGAACAAGAAGGGCTGTAGGAGGTCTCTCAAATGGGCAGGTCATTTTCACAGCAGGGTCCAGCAGTCTTGGTGTCATGGGGCCTTGTTCAGGGAAGATCCACTAGGTCGTAATAGGTGGTTATGGTGTCATGGGGACTACATTTAAAGGAGGATCTGGGGGCACCTCAGTAATCTAGGGTATATGCGCCGCCTGACACGCGGTCTATCTGATATCAATATAACCATTAATAAAAATGTGTTGAATGCATTGTTAAATTAAAAAAAAATATATTAAATATTAAATCAAAATGAGGGTCCTGTAGTTTACAATTTAGGAGATTTTGACAGTCTTGGTGTTGTGTCAGCCTATTCAAAGGATGATCCTCTAGGTTATAATATTAATAGGAAAATCTGATGTCATAGGGTTTCATTCAAGGGTAGGATCCAGTATTTTACAAGGGAGTTTTGATGTTGTCTGGTTTCATTCTTGGGAAGATGCACTAGGTCATACAAGGAGGTTCTGGTGTCATGGGGTTTCATTTAAGGGAGGATCCAGTAGTTTATAATAGTGGATTTAGCATATCAGCCTTATCCAAGGGAAGATCCACTAGGTTACAATAGAAGGTTCTGGTGTCACAGTGCTTCATTCAAGGGAGGATCTAGTAGTTAATAGATGGTTCTGACAATCTTGGTGTTATATGGTTTTATTCAAGGGAAGATCCAGAGGTCACAATAGGAGATTCAGGTATTCTACATCTATTCAAAGGATGATAGTGGGTTTGTTCATTCAGGGGAGGATCTAGTGGTTAATCATACAATATTCTGATTATTGATGTCAAAGATTACATTTACTTATGGGTGGGGGAATTCACCTTGATAGGATGCGTCGACGATTAGTTGCATTTGTTTTTGAAATATGAAGGTTTTAAAAGCATTGCTGTCATGGGGTTTTACTCAAAGGAAAATTCAGTAGTTTATAACAGAAGATTCTGGCAGGATTCTGGCAGTCTTGGTTTCATGGGGATACTGACAAAGCAGACTGTCACAGCATACGGTAAAACCAGACATATGGTGACAATTCCTATGTGCATATAAACAGGTTTTTATTTAGCATCTTAAAAAAACTGACAATATGTACACCCATGCTAAGCTTTGAATTTGCACCTCAAACTTTATTCACTACAATTAAAAACACTCTAAAATCCCAGTGAAAATGACAATGTTCTACCACTGAAATTACTAAAGAGAAAGACTGTAGAAATACTTAATATATGCTATAATCATTACTAGTCTGTAATATATTAATTAATGTCATTCAGAAGATGACAATAAAAATTTAACAGTTGAATTAAGTAAGAGATCACTATAAAGTAGTTTAACAATCAACAATCTGTATCAGTTTATTCCTTTTCTTAAGTAGATGAATGAATTTATCACTGTGAATTTACTTAAAGCTACTATGTCAAGAATATTTTTATTAAATAAACATTTAGAAAAGACGATCTAGTCATGCTGTCTAACTGGCATACTCCACACCAGACTCATTATGCCACTATCGCTATCTAGGTCACATACAAACGCTCTATGTTAGTACATGTTCTTTGTTGGGGAGACCCACCTCGCTTAAACAATATGGCAAAATTTATATTTAGCGTGTGACGATATCCCTTGATATCTTTTTTGTCCTATCAAATGCTTTATCTAAGAAACTATTTGTATACAAAGGTATTTACCATAAACAGAACATTTATCTTGATAAGCTTTAATTACCAATAAACCAATAGATAAAAGGTAGCTTTGTTAAACGGTGTTGCATTATACCACATACAATAACCGTGCAGTTTACCGTGTGTTTGTGCGTGCGTGTGTGTGTATCAAGAGCTCAGTCTTTTAAATATTTTTGCTACAATTGGTGTCAACAGATTTATATTCATGCATAACTTAATTAAATATGTCATTCAACAAGGATAGTAGTAGACTAATTATTTTATCAAAGATTGGGTTTAGTTACCAACAACTGCAATGATGGCCAAAACAGATACAATTTTAAAATGCATATAATAATAATAACAATAAATTGTCCTTTAAAAATTAGGTCAACAAAGCTTTTTGATCACTGGAACATGATCTGTTCAAAACGCTTTATATAATGAATTCATTATTAACAATAGATACTGTTACAGGAAACTAAATGAACTTAAAGCAAATTATATTTGTATTTATCAGATAATTTAGTTCTATTTGACAGTTATTATATGCAGAAAATAGCAGGTGATCATAACATATTTTGCTTCTATGTAAGAAGTTTGAAATAAATGATCCAGAATCCTTGTTATGTCTGACTGGTTGTATACAAAGGTATAATTTAATCAACTCGAAAGCGACTCCTGTGTACAGTAATATTTCACAGTTGGGCAACAAATACTGGTAACGTTACTCCCCATCCCCGTGAATTGCCTTACATCATTAAAAAAATATACATTTATATCTTAAAATCATTTTAAATAGTAAGTAGGCCTAAATAAATCTTGTTAAATAATAAAAAATTTTAAATACAGATAGTGTTGTTAATTACTATTTATATACAACTGTCAGTGTTAAAGTACAGCTAATCTACAGTAATGGGTCATTAACTCCAGAGTACTCCTTTATATTTGTAAGTGGATATATTTTGCTCTTACAAATGTTAAATTCTTTACCAAAAAAATCTGGGCAAGGTTTGGGGCAAGTAACTTTCAAGTTATCGCTTGCCCGAGGGTAAGTACATTTATAAAATAATTTTTCAACAATGTACTTAATACATTGCATCAGACATATGGTTAAAGAACATTACAAGTGAGAAAGGAAACCCACAGAAGCACACATACCACAGCCTTTGTTATACCAGGAATAGGAAGGAATGAAAGAAGGAAGGAAATGTACATTGGTGTACAGTTATATGGTGTTAGGCATATGGTTAAGGATCATGTAGATAGAGGAAATCTGCTGCCGCCACTTCATGGGCTACTCTTTCTGATTAGCAGCAAGGGATCTTTTTATATGCCACTTCATGGGCTACTCTTTCTGATTAGCAGCAAGGGATATTTTTATATGCACTATCCCACAGACAGGATAGCACATACCATGGCCATTGATATACTAGTTGTGAGGCACTGACTGGAATGAGACATAGCCCAATGGGTCCACCATATGGGATCGATCCGACAACCAATTATGCCATGAGTGAACGCTCCAGCTCTGAACTACCATTTCCAATAGTGCAATACAGTTGTGAATGTGTTTATAAAACCACAAATCAGGTCATTCAGATATTCGTCATGTACAACATTTACAAACACGTCTAATTCTCTGCATAACATTTCATACACCACAACAGGTTTAGGCGGGGCGTTCTCTCCATTATCAAATTAGTCAGCTGCTACGCTTACATAATGTGATTACAGCATTTTATAGGAGGAAGAAAGGGAAATGTTTTTGTTTTTAAAATGTTGTTAACTCAGTTTCATTTACAAATGTTCCGTTTAATGATGTATTAACCACTTTCAAATGCTATTAAACTTATATAGCTTTAGCTATAGTATTTATTGCTGAATACAACATAGTCCAAAGAGTCCAATAACTATGCATATTGTTTATTAATAGGCTAAACCTGATTCTTGATTAGATTACATGATAATGTTAAATCACACGGTTATATCTGATTACATAATATTATCCAAATACATGGTGATAAAATACACAAAATTGGGTTAGCAATTAAAACAAACACGTTATGTACAATTTAATTAGCAAATAATGTCTGAATTATGTAGTGTTCTAAATTTGATTTGCAAATTACTGAATACATATATTCACTGATTTTACTGAAACATATGCATAATAATTTACAAAGATGTCAATAACCAATTTCTCTCTCCCACTATCACTCTTTCTCTCCAATCTGTAAAACTAAACAACCAAATCCTGATATAGGTAACTGATATTTTACCACTTTTTCTGTGTAAGTGACATTCACAAATATCTTCCTGGTACAGGCAACAGTATTTAAACCACTGTAAAATGGTTTTGGTTTAATCATTACAATAACACTTTGATAATAACCTTTTAATGTGTTTTTTAGTTTTTTTTAACTTCCACTATTATTATAATAAGATACTTATTTTAAAGTTAAATAACAATGCATTCAGTACATTTTCATTAACAGTTTAAACCTCGTTGAAACAAAATAGTGGAATTTGTATTCAGTGTTTGATGATATCCCTTGATAGCAAAGGCTAACAAGTGTAATTCAGGTTCTGTAGTGCTTATATATTGTATTAGTAACCAGTGTTAAAATATGGTAAATCGACAAAGTATTTTTTTTTCTTTTCTTTTTTCAGTTAAAGGGGGGAAAAAAAATGTGTACTGCATTTTACAAGACTGGACCCATTATATCACATTCTTGCACAGTACACGATGCAAATTATTTTGTTCTAAACTACACAAGTTATGCCGATATATTTTGTTAATACAGAGTAATGTTATTTTAACTCCAAATTATTACATAAAATGGACCACCTAAAATGTCATGTGACTATCTGAAATGATAGCTAGGTAGTTCTCTAAAAAAAAAAAAAATAATAATAGGGAAGATCTAACCATGTAATTTATGCTATGCTGCACTTAACCATTCTATATATAATGATATTCTTAAAGAGTTCCACCTATGTCTCCGACTAGTTATTAACAATAATCCCTAGCCATGACTTAACCTGAAACTAATCATGACTGAAATCAAACTGTTACACCAACATGATACCAGGGTGTGTGCACTTTACAGCTGCCCAATGGCCCATGGCGAGTCAAAACTGTATTATGTCACCCATCTGGAGACAGAAAAATTTCCACATATTTTATTAAGTATTAACAAAATTCAAATAACTAATATTTGTAAGAGATCAGAAATTTTTTTTTTTTTTTTTTTTTTTTTTTTTTTTTTTTTTTTTTTTTTACTGGTTTCTTAGTATTTAGTATCCGTGTAAACAAACCCATACATTTGTTGGAAAAAATAACAAACCTTTGTCCAGTCTATCAAAACATTCTAAAACCATTCAGAATGCCTCAGCCACTTATGTGCATACCCTGTGATACCAGCTGTGAACTCATACACACATCAGTGCTCTACAACTGGTGTAACAAAGGACAAGGTATCTGCAATCCTGTGTAAGATGGTGTATATGAAACATCCCTTACTGCTTATCAACAGTAACCCTTGTGACAACAGCAGAGTTCCTTTCTGCATATTAAAATAGTCTCCTAACCACGTTTGACATCAAATAACCAAATGTAAATGTTTCTGAATGTTGTTAACAAACCATCTTTCTAGCTGTCTATTCTAAGAACATTTTTACATGGCAAATCAATCTACTATTTAGGATTAACAAACATGCCAAATGTTTTAGCCTTTTTAGCATTTGACCATGAAATTTACAGGTATAGGACAAAGTTCTTACAGTTTATAAATTTTAAGTTTGTTACTTTTGTTTAATTGTTATTATTTTTACATGGTTTGTTTTCATCAAAGTAAGTCATTCTTAAGACCCAATTACACTGAAGAGTGGTAACGGAGAGTGGAGAGCAGAAAGCGGTAAACTGTGTGGTTATTGTAATTACACACAGCGCGGAAATCCACGTGGAAAATTTTGGTTTGTAAACAAATAGCTTACTATTTTGTGCGTAAAATATGACGAAGACAAATAAAAGTGAGAAAAATGAAATAATAATAAAATGTCACTGCTGACACTTTTAGTTAGTTGATGGATAAAATCAAGGTGAGTTGGGTAGAAAGAAAGAATGAAGGACAAAAAAAAGAAGGTAAAAATTATATATAAAATTATAAGAATTGTTTCTTGTGAACATCCTGTATTCTTCTTGTGTTTGATTGCACCTACGCCTGAAGGCATTTACCAACTTCTGTAATCAATCCTTCCACCGACATGACAACACATGGTGAATATGACGTCACACAACAAATCTAAGCCTGACTGGCTAACTCCCAAATTTACTGTGCATCATTTCAGAAAAATCGCTCAGAGTTTTATTGCCAGCACTTTACCGCTTTGCCGTCGTGTCGATCCGCGCTCAGTGTAATCGGTCCTATGTTAAAGCGCTAGTTCTAAATTTTTTACCTCGCGGTATTCCGTTACCGCTCTCCAGTGTAATAGGACCTTTAGCTATTGTTGTTGTTCTTTTGCAAATAGGGAAAGCGTCATTTTGTTGTATTAATTTTGAATGAACACTGCCACACAGTGGTTATATGTGCACTAATCAAAGTCATACATGATCTATCCCAGATCAATCTAGAAATAGTTTTACAGCACGCCATGCTCAGGAACACATCTGCAAACTTGTCTAAATTCAGAGTTTTGAATGAGATGGAGTTTCCAACCAAGAAACACAAGCAATATGCTGTTACATATCAGTTGCTTTTGGATTTCTTATGGATTTTTGTCCACAGTCTTATGTGTTAATCACTTATGACAATTATACCTAGATGAAATATGCAGGCCCAAGCACAAAGAAACAAAAATATAACAAAGAAACTGAAGACAAGGACCTATTAATATTTACAAACTAAATTAGATAACATTCATCTAGTTAACGTTTATGGGCATCTTATTAGCATAACTGGAGGCCAGTGATAGTTTGCAGACAGAAAATTCACATTTAAACAGTAACACATAAAATTTTGTTAAACTTAGGCCTACATCTATAGGCTAAGTCTGAATATCAAAACTATACAATATAAATGGATTATGATACTATAAAACCATAGCACATATACCTCTGGATGTCACACCCCAAAACTCAGTTCACATATTTGTAAATCAAAATCATATGATAGACTAAT
>JAUTBW010068750.1:0-10666 GCA_032361425.1 Peltospira smaragdina
ATAATAATAATAATAATAATAATAATAATAATAATAATAATAATAATAAATAATAATAATAATAATAATAATAATAAAACAATAATAATTATAATTATAATATTTAAAACAAATTTAAAAATAAATACTAATAATAACAACAACAACAACAATAATAATAAACTGAAACAAAAACCACCCTTAAAATACTCAATGACATCATTTTATATTAAAAAATATTTTACAATTTTAAAACTTAAATCTAGACTCAGTTTGTTACTTGGTGAATGTTAAATCTGTTAAACTGAGTTCAGAATATAACAAATTATAAAAATAGGGGGGAAATAATAACAAAAAATAATCAACATAATTATGTTTAAAAATATATACCTTTGTGCATTCTTTATTCCATGCACCTGGCAAAAAAACTAAATTTTTTATCTAGTTTGTTTTTGATACAAGTGAATCAAAATGAACATTTATTGCATATATTTTCAGTGCTAATGTACCCTGTATCAAATGAAATAAAACATTAAACAAATAAACAACATACCACTTTGTTTTAAAATATATTTAGAATTAACTATTTTATTCTTGCATATTATTTTTATCTGATCGGACTGGTTACTGGCTAATACAAAATGCTATAAAGACTGAGTAAGCAGAAACTTGGGCATTCCCTCTAAACTGGGTGTTTTCTTGTAAGATATAACACAAAAGTTAAAAGATTACTTGCCATTTTTATCAGGCAATTCTGTTTATTTTATTGCCTCAGTCATTCAGTACTTACATGGCAAATATTTTAAAATGTACTAAAGAACTGTGATACTTTACCATTATTCAGGCCATTAAAGAATCTCAATTCAAAAGTAAAAATTAAAAGTGATAAAGCTGACATAATAATCACGTGCACGAACACATACATACACTAGTTAAAAATAGAGCTGGATCAGTTTCTAATCCAGCACTTCAATCTGAACCACATTCTAAGATGTTTAAAAAAAGAAATAACTTCTTAACAAAACAATGTTCCAGTGATCCAACTAAGTAGATATGTCATTTAATACATGAATAAAAAAGAAGTAAATGTTACAAACATAACAAGTATTTCCAAAATTTGGATTCACGTTTATAAAAATTGTAAAAACTAATTTCTTTGGCTCAGTAAAGGTAGGAATGAATTAACAGTGGATGTTTTGAATGTTTGTAATAATCTTGTCTTATGAATGCTAACAAACAACAATGTTTAATGTGGCTTTCATTTTTAATTATTGCCAGAAATTGATTTGATTGTGGATTTGATACTATCAAGTATGGACATAACGGCCTTTTCATCTACAGACTTCCTTCCACTAGAACCTTTTTTCACTGGTGCCTGAGCATGTTTGCCCAGCAGTGGCCCTTCGTCCCCGGTGGGTAAGGTCTCCGTTGAGGGAGCAGCAGAAAGTCTGAGAGAAGAGGCACGCAGAGTCTCACTGGAGGAGTTCAGGAAATCTTCCTTGTCTTCAAAAATGGGATCAAACCTGATGTAAGTCGATGTCCGTGCTTTGGATTTGGATTTGTCTTTGTCGCTCTTTCCTGTTCTCCTGACTACCGAGTCTGGAGATGGAGATTTGCTGGGTCTCAGCAGACTCTCAACGTCACCTTTGTCATTCCTGTACGACTTGCGCACGCTTGTCTCAGGGGAAGGAGACTTGTTCACTTTCAGTAATGACTCAATATCACCTTTCACATTCATCTTTTTCTTTGACTGGTTGATTGTGGCATATGTACTACCACCACATTTTTCCTTGTGTGTTTTAGATGAATCTTCGTCGGAATAACACTTCAGCTGATCTATATCAGTAATTCCCATCCTGCGAATGTCCTTTCCATTTCCACTCCATCGGTTTATAGCCTCAAACCTGCTATCGGTCACCTCCTCAGTTACAGCCATGCGGTATGAGGAATTTCTGGCAGTGTCTCCAACAATTCCATTGGTATTTCTGACAGCATACCGGTAAGAGTCAGCTCTGTTGATAATTTCCCCTGGTGAGTTAACAACAGCAGTAGATGATGATGATGCACTGGGAAATGATTTAGAATGAGTCAAGGTTCGACTGTACGTCTCTGCCATGGCCCTCATGGGACTCCCTTTTTCAAACTCTTGTTTCATTGCATAGCGATAAGAATCAGTCCGACTAGTATTGGGGGACTGTGAGGGACTCTGACTGGATGGTGAATTTGCAGAATGATTTGTATTCTGGTTTTGCTTTGACTGACTGTAGGATCTTTGTACATGATTGGCTGGATGATTTGCTGGTGAGTGGTGGGAACAAGGTGGCTGGCCGGACGCTGACCTGTGAGTGGACTGGCAGTGGGGCAGAGGACATGACAGTGGACAGTGGTCAGACTTGTCACAACCAAATGGGTTGGTCAGCAGCTGTTGACTTGGAGATCTGCCTGAAGTATTTGACAATTGTTTGCATGCTGCACCAGCACTAGGCCAAGTATTGCACTCTGGCGTTGAATTTTTTTGACTTGGAGCCTTATTATACCTTCCACTATTAAGGGAAGGGCTTGTAGAAGACCTGTGTAATCCCTTGTCTGAATGTAGTGGTGGAGACAAACAGCTACTGTCTGTTTCTACAAATGAACCAAATGTATTAGGAGATGTCTTTGGTGTTGACGGTTTCTCTCTCTTTATTACTGGAGCACTGGGCAGAGTCGCTGGTGCCACCATTTTTCCTCCATCATTGAGAGTCACTGCAGGAATTCTGTAAGTGTCATTTTCTGATGAAATATCTAGAGTAGATTCTGGTGTTAGAGTTAGCATGGAATTAGAGGGTGTAGAGATAGGACTAGACATACTAACATATGTCAGACTGCTGGAATCAATATCTGACAAACACATAGAACTGTTGGTACTCAGTGTGTCTGAGGATTTGGCATTTTTAAGAGTTTGCATATCAATGTAGCCACAGTCAGAGGAAGACATGGATGGTATTGACGAGGAACTGTCTGAGTTCTGAGAGATCTGAGAGTTCAGGTCAGAAGACAAGTGAGGTGCTTTCACTCTTGGACCTCCACTGCCATTCAGCTGACCTACTGCATAGTGGATGCTGGACTTCACAGGGGTGGAACTCTGGGGTTTGATAACAGTTGTGTTATATACAACGTGAGATGGCTTTTCTGACTGAGATCCTGGAAACAGTTTAACATAAGCTCCCTTCTGTGGTCCTTTTGGCCTTGGTTTTACAGTAATAACTGGTTGGTATTTCATTGGTAAATCAGCAAGATATTTTTCCTTTTCTGGAGTATCCAAAGGAACAGCTAATTTATACCCCTCATCTGGTGAATCAGCAAAATTAATCTTCATAGATCCATTTTCCTCGGAGGGTGATATTTCTGGTAGTGGTAATTCAAAAGTTTTGGGGGCTACTGGATCAAATAAGTTAACTGTTGGTGCAAAGTTCAGGGTTTTGTCTGACTTGCCAGTTGAGGATTTCTCCATCTTCAATATGCCACAAGATGGTTGATTGCTTGTTCTTGGCCATGAATTTGTTGAACAGACATCTTCATCTTCATCCCATTTCATGGAGGCAATGCATTTTGGAACTATATTGTCCTCCCAGTCTTCCTCGACTTTCCCTTTACCCGAGACACCTAAAGATGTAGGAATCATCAGAGGATCATCTATAACTGATTTTGCCACCACACACTTCTGGTCTGTACTTCCATCGAAAGGTAAAAACGAAATAGTTTTGGAAGCATCAGAACCAGACCAACTATCAAGTCTGTAAAGCTTTTCCTTGGAAGACTGAGGAGTACCATCTTCATCACTGGTGGAAGGAGAGGATACAGAACACCAAGAAGGATACATAGTGGAAGTGATCCTTGTTTTTGACTTCAAACGTGCATAGATGGTTTCCTGGTCAGACTCAGAAAAGGATGAATCCAAATTCATTTCAGGTCCACTCTTTGTAGCTGATTCCTGAATTGTTGCTGAACTATCACTAGAACTACCTTCCTTGTCCTGCAGGAAAGCAACTCGGTCAATACTGCAAGACCGTTTGGGAGGTGCTGGTGGTACTTTATTCCTTTTCAGAGTTCCCTGATCCGATGAGTCAGTCTTGTCACTCACAGATGGACGGAAGATGACACTTTCCACTGTATTAGTGCTGCACATGCTCAGCATGCTCTGTGTTTCCTTCACAGGGAATATTTTCTCATCACTTTCATCGAGATTGGCAGTACTCTGTCTCAAGCCGCTGTCAGTGTGGAAGGATGTATAGAACCCTTCCTGGTCAAGTGAATACACTGACGACACCTCATCATCCTGC
The DNA here is from genome assembly GCA_032361425.1 of Peltospira smaragdina. Taxonomy (NCBI): domain Eukaryota; kingdom Metazoa; phylum Mollusca; class Gastropoda; order Neomphalida; family Peltospiridae; genus Peltospira; species Peltospira smaragdina. The sequence goes on from JAUTBW010068750.1 coordinate 4,302, forward strand.
TTTTGTGGACCTTTCAAAGCAGGTGACATCAGATCCAGGGTCATGATGTTCTGCTTGGTCAGTTGTGACAGGGAATGTAATGTTTCTGCACTGCTGGAAGAAACGTCATCGCGACTTGCTGCTCGAATTGCCAGCCTCTTCAACCAAGCGTCGGTCCCAATCTTTGTGAAGTTTGCATTCATATCGGACATGGAATCAGTCTCATCACCAGCTACTGTGCTGGCCTGGTCACCGGCATACCCAGCTGTGTCAGACTCAGGACTGAAACAAACAACATATACATCATAACTTATTACATTCTATTGGAAGTTTTTAACATATTTAAAATACTTATATCAGCAACAAATGTATGGATTTACTGTTTAATGATATGCCAGCTGAAAAAATTGATAAACAAAGCTTATCAAACTCGACAACAGCATTTTGAAACTGGGTCATGATCAGCAGACACTCTGCAAGTTCTATTCAGTTGTCAATGGTATAATGCAAATGTGGGATTCCTAATGATGAAATGAACTCATACTATGTTTGATAATGTTGTTATCGGTCTTACCACAGACAATCACTAAACATATTTGCTTCATTAGACAATGACAGATCTTGTTTACATTGCATAGTAAGCATAAATATGATGATAAGATGTTAAATGAAACAGTTCACAAGTAAAGTAAAAGCACAATTATGTTTGTTTTTTAACTTAAAATTTTGTAATAATTTCAGACAAAGGTTGTTTTTTTTTTTTATCTTGATGTCACACTTGGATGATAGCATGCTGGATGCTAGTGAAATTGCAGCACACAATTGTAATTATTGCTACATTTCTGTGGGTGTTTTCTGTCTACCAGACACATCCTTAAAAAAAACTAATCACAGCTATTCATATAACTAAGATATATATTTATAGCAGGTAACAATTATATATAGTTAGATAAGTCAGAAGTATTCCATCATATGGAGAGAGAATGAGAGAGAGAGAGAAGGAAGAAAAAGAAGGAAGAGAAAGAGAGTATTTTATTTAACAACACATTTAACATCTTTTATCTATGGCTGTGTGGTGTTAGACACATGGTTAATGACCATTATAATAGACATGAAACTTGCTGTCACCACACTAGCACATACCATGGCCTTTGGTATACCAGTTGTGCAGCACTGGCTGGAATGAGACACAGCCCAATGGGTCCACCATGTGGGATCAGTACAATGACTCACTGCATCAAGAGTGAACATTCTACCTCTAACTACTCCCATCTCCATATGCACAAATTAAAATACAAACCAGTGCTTAAGTAACTAAAAGAAATGTTTCTTTTTCACTTAAAATTTTGATTAGTACTAGTATTAAATGATTCAGAACTGTATAGCTATTTATGAAACTTATCTAGGAATTAGGAATGCGATACTGATCAAATTGGACCCTGCTATACATACCGATCATCAGTTAAAGTTGGAGAATCACGGCCAGAATCTTTGCCGAGAGAATACTGTGATGTTGATAATGGCACGCTTGACTTGGCAGAGTCCAGAGACTGGCGATTGCTGCTGCCTCCACTGGCACTCCATGCACCTGCAATGTGAGAAAACACTTTCTACTATTCAGCTCTTGAATCAACAGATAAAAATCCTATATCACTGCTTTAATTAAGGCATACTTTTTTTTAACGTAATTACAGCAAATAAAACTCAGTTATCATTGTAGATATAATAACTTACAGAAATATTTATAAGCCTGGCACACAACTGTAAGAGCTACAAAATAACTGTTGCATCCAGAAAAACACTGCATGTATTTATATATATAATGGGTCAATATTTCTGGAAGTAAGTAAATTAAATCTTTTATCTGTAACTGTAACACAAAATGTTCTTAATTATTATAGTGAAAGCTAACATTTGCCACTGAAGTGAATTATTCTTGACTTGACACAAGAAACAATAGATACCATAATGCCATGTGTCTGTAACTCCACCTTCAGTATCAGGTGAAACACGAAATACAGTCTGATAAGCAGATGCAAAACACAATTAGAGATTCCAACCAAATACTAGGCATTAGTTACAGCTGCCACACTGCTTCAGTTGATAAGAAATTCATAAAAATAGCCAAGTATTTAACAGTTTTGTAGAACACCTATTTGTGTGTCGCTGTCAGTCTTTACTGTACTAAACTTACCAACATGCTTATGCCTGGTGTTTAAAATTCTGGACATAACTGGACCATTGTTGACAATACCAAGTGATAGTTTTTAAAATATACTCCTGTGACACAGTTGAATACTTGGTGCAGTAATTGAAGATGGTTATCAGTACATTATTGACAGGAAATGTAGGGTATTGGTGGGATATGACTCATACATAATGAAAACAGAACCATCTGTTGTGTCCTTCCAGAGACAAGATAAAGCACAGTATGCCCTACTTGGGTTTCTTTTTGTTCAACAAATTAACATAGGGTTGATCATTATTTAATAAAGGACTCACACAATTTCAAGTTTAATATTGAATACTAAAGTAATATCATAACTTGGAATGTGCTGAATTTGTATTGATTTGTCAACAAAAATAAATAAAAAATCATTTGAACTAAGTCAAAGGTAATTAAAGTACTACTATTTGCATGTGTGTGGGGAGTTTCAGTGACAGTACTATAACACACTGATTTATTACTCGATAACCATTTATTCAGTTGTGAAGTACTGGTTAGAATAAAGAAAATTATTAAAATATATTCACTGCATAATAGATAATTTAAATGTTTTTAGATTTAAATCTTCAACTTTAATTAGTTATTTTTAGTGAACAGGACATAGCTCAGTGTCCACTCAAGGCAGATTAATTCACTGGATTGAACTTTTTTAGTAGAATCATTAAGCTATTTATCAAACAGCCAATACCCGAAACTGGTGTAACAAAGTATATATTATGTGGGATTATTGACTGCTTTCTCATTAAGATATTTGGATATACTGTAAGTATGATTGATGAATATTATTTTTATTAAAGTTAAAAAAATCATGACTCAAACCTGTGTAATTAATATTTAGTTTTTATATCCAGTCCAAAAAAATAAGTGACACTATTTCTGACATTACCAAATAACTGGACAATCATCAATTGTAAACTTGTAAATATAAACTTGGTGAACAAACCTGAAGATGAATTTCGGTCATCGGTGGATTTTCTCTTGGATATTTCCCTCAATTTCACTGATGTTGTCCAATCCTTAGGCAAGCTCTCCCAAGGGAAGTTATATTTCTTTGCATGTGCCCGTGGCACAGTGTTGCTCTCAAAGTAGTAGTACGTTCCTGGACCGACCACACTGTCACGAGATGAGGTCGTTGTTTCAATGCCATTTGGCATGCTAGGGGAGGTAAATCTGTCAAGTTGGGACTGGTCGGTTTCAGGTAAGAGGTCAATACAGTCAAAGTCTAAAGACTTGGGACGAGTCTGCTTGTTGTTTTTGTTTGCTCTAGACTGAACAAAGCTTTTTATTTTATTGCCAATGATGCTGGATCGTTTGGATGATGACCTCGATAACCGCGACCCTGTGCTGCTGGTCAGACTGATGCTGCTGGCGTAGCTGCATCCTGCAGTTATATTGGGACAATACTGTTCTGGGGTAGCCGATGTTGTAGATAGTTTATAAGACTTAACACACCGAGGTAGGGAGCGGGATCGTCTACAAGGTAAGAACTTCAAAATCTTTGGTTCTTTAGCCATCTGCTCTTCTTCCAGTCTCTCTTCAAACTTGGCATCAATTTCATCAAAGAACTGTGCCAGGATCTCATCTCTGTTGACACCATCATCAGCATCAAGGTCATCAAAGCTGTACGTTCTCGGCTGGTTTCGATTACCAAAGTGAGTTGTGTTTCTGCGTTTCCTTTCAAACTGAGCAATTTCATGCAAGATGTTGTCAGGGACCCCTGAAACCGTACGTCTTCGTTTCTTGTACTCTTCAGAACTGGTGCCATGTAACGACTGGCGAAATGAACGCATCCGCTGAAACCCAGACCCAGATGTATCTATGGCAACGAAGATTGATGGCTGTGATTTGGAAAGGTTTTCCTCCTCTTCCTCCTCTGTTTTCTTGTTGTCTGTCTCAAGTTCATGAAATGTCCGTGGTCGATCTAGAGATGGTTGCCTCGGCTTTCGAAATCCATTTCTCAGTATCAAGATTCTCTTACCCTGAAAAGATAACACATGAATGAATGAAATGAACGAGTTGATGTATAAAATGCAACAGCTACTGAGTATCAAGCAATACGTAAATAACATTAGGAAATTAATCAAACTTGAAAATGCCAATTCCATTATTAAAAACACAACATAATACAAAACAGCAAATTAAATTCAACAATGCATGGCAAATACAATGAAACAGTTTTCTATTTTTAAAAACACAAACTATATTCTAACATTTAATTTTTTGCTACTGCAAGTACCAGTAGTAAACACTTTATTTTCAAAAAGTTCTTTCTTTTCAGTTTATAAATACACTGTGAAAACTCTTTTAAGATACATTGCAGTTTATCATCTTTTTTCTTCCTTTTTTTATCTTCCTTTTTTCTCTCTTTTGTTACCACTATGTAACACTATCTCAGAATTTATTTTTGTTGAGATAAAGGTTGCTACTAATTTTACAAGTACATTGTTATACAGTGTCTCAACTTTCACCTGACCTTAATCCTGGATTTGTTTGTGAGAGCAATTATATTACAATAATGATATATCTTTAATTTGGTTACAGCTTTTGTGAAATTTTATCCCAAAAAATGAGGAAAACTAGAAATGTGAAACTTGTTAGACATGATGTAATGTCATGACAATGTTTATTGAAAGTAAAGCCCAAACGTTCATCACAATAGTATAAAAATGATTTTAATCTTTCTCAGACTAATGAACTTTTACTTTCTTGAATTTAATCTTGCTAGATATCTATCTTTACAGTTCATGAGTCATGCACACCCTCAAGCCCAGTCTAACCATGAAGCCTTGGGGAGGGTATGTAATGGTAAGAAAATACTTTAGTATTGGGTGTATGGAAGTATGAGGGTTCATGTAAAGTTTAAATAAACAAGTACATGGTATCATTATGGTAAAGGCTAATGGTATCCAACAAATTGCAATGTTAGAAGATAAAATGTAATGCTGTTTGTTTCTTTTTAGTTTTGTTTTTAAATCTACCAGTACATGTGTTTTATTGTTCAGTGTTTCTACTGGACATCAGTTATCAATTTGATGATAAACATTTTAAATTAAATTACCAAAAATATATTTCATCTAATTATTTTATGATGAAATAGACTGATAGATGCATGTTTGGGTGGATGGATGGAAGATTGGACAGATGGATAAATACAAATTTGTGTAACAATTTATCATAATAAAATTTAGGAGTTAACCACAGTATAAATGTAGTTTCTACTTCACTTATATTATCTTGTATTATCTTATATAATCTTATATTATATGATGTTTTATGAAGTAATTTCAACTCACTTTTCTGCAGAAGCTAAGATCTGGTGTTTTGATCTTGGGCTCATTGATAACAATTGGCCACAATTTGAACAGATTTGACGTGTACAGTCCGTCCTTTCTGAATGCATCAGCCCCACGCAGGATCTTGGATGGAGTGACATCCGCAATGCTGTACAGGTTTTTGATGCAGTGGGGCCGTTCATCTGGGGTGAACATGTGACTGTCATAGCCATGTTTGGCAACATGGTGGTCCTGGATAGTAGTAAATTGTTTCAGATCTCCCACCGCTGGAACAACAAAAATATTAAATATTTAGAAATGTGAACATGGATAATAGAAAACAATATTTATCAGAGAGAGAGAGAGAGAGAGAGAGTGGGGGTGGCTGGTGGGAGAGATATAGAGAGGGGGGTGAAAAAGGAGAGGAAAGGAGAGAGCTAGGAGAGGGAGGGAAGGAGACCAACAGAGAGACAGAGGGAGAGAGAAATGTTTTATTTAACAATGCACTGAACACATTTTATTTATGGTTATATGGCATCAGACATGGATAAGGACCATTCTGATGGAGAGAAAGGAAACCCACTTAGTGGGTAGTCACATAGGCTACTATTTCCATTCAACATTTATAAACAGATTCATAATTAATGTACTGTAAAACAAACAAAAAACAACAAAAAAACAACATTAATGACATAAAAGTTATTCACTTGATTAACCTTTTTGCATATATACATTGAAATATTTATGTGAAATTATTCCTAACAGGTTAAACACACTTTGTTGATACATTTACACACACACACACACACACACACACACACACACACACACACACACACACTTATATATTAGAAAAAAAAAATAAATAAAAATGTGACTGTGTGCAC
>JAUTBW010068861.1:0-17619 GCA_032361425.1 Peltospira smaragdina
TATATAATTATGTTCATAACTGAAGTAGATTTAAGTTCAAACTAACTGATGTACCCACCCCTGCACTGTAAGGATCATCAAAAGCTCCTGCTTCTCGCGGAACACCTCTCCCCCGCGCTGCTGGGGCACCCCTGGGCATTCCTCGAGACATCCCTCTTGGTGCAGGCGCTCCTCGACCAACTGGTGCTCCCCTGTCAACAAACACCAAAACATTACAAATACAAACAGTTGTAGGAAATACTTCTGTAAGTAAAAATTTAACATTTATCAGAATTTATATTTAGGGAAATTTTGTTCTGTTATGACAAGTAGTGCATTATACAAGGCAAAAGGATGAATCTTTTTTTTACCCTGCATTAATACATCACAAACACTGTTTATAAAAATTACAGCCAATTTATAGATCTAACAAGTCACCATTTTAACAATAATTAACATAAAGTTACTAACTGTACCTGTGCTTATAAACTTGTATACTTTAATGACGTCAAACTCCATCGTCATGGAAATGCCATTCATACAGCATTACATTTAAGTATGGACTACAGTCCTGACTTGATAGTTTTATAAGCACTAGGCCAGATCATCAAGATGGTGGTGGTCTATAAACAGGTGTTCTCTATATATAGACAGGGACAGTTAAAAAACTAAAACACTTTACCTTCCTGCTGGGGAGGCTCCCGGGGGCCCTCCTCTGCCTCTTGGTGCTCCCCTTGGAGCCCCCCGCACCCCACGTCCACCCCCCATCCCTCCACGAAGTGGGGGCTGTCCATTGGCCATGTAGCCCATCATGTCAAACTGCTGCATACGGATCTCCTCACTGAACTCCTGAAAGATTGAGATATCTATGGTTATATGGAGAAAAGTTTTATTTATTGGCATATTCAATATCTTAAAATCGACAATAGTGTAATTACCAAATAAAACCTAAACAAACAATCACCCTACCTGGAATTAAACAATAATATTCAGCACAAATATACTTGTATGAAATGTAGTTCTAAGCTTAGAATTGCCGTAGTGCTAAATAAAGAAAAATGATAAAATTTTAAACCATGCTGTGTGCTTGCATAACTATCAGTGTCATGCAAATAACCAGCATTAATATATCAAGTAATAAAAAAATAAATGCATAAAAAAAAGTTAATGTACTGGCATCAGATGTGTCTTAAAAACGCTGGCCTATGGACTAAGATCACATGAAAGCTGGGGGTTCTCGAATTTTTATAAATGCTTGCAATGTTGCCAACATGTGAAAATTAACTGATCAAGCTTAATCTGTTTTAGTAACCCAAATCTAAACAGAAACCAGCTGCCATTCCATTAAGCAAGAAGGGGTCTGTTGTATGCACCACCCCACAGACAGGATAGTGCACACCATTTAAAAAAAAAAAATTACACCTGTTGTGGAGCACTGGTTCGAACAAGAAATCTGATAAAGCCACACAAATTTATTTTATTTCAGCACTCACTGGAACGAGGTATTTCTTTAGCTCGACTAATCCCTGTGCCAGCCTGGAATACGCGTCTGTGTTTTCAGAGAACACTTCCACCAGCACGTGGAGATCATCATTCAAATGGGCATACTTGCCACCTTCCTTGCGACATTCTTCTTCCTACACAAACAAAGTCACATTTAAAATATTTTCAAATACTACCTGAAATGTACTGATTTTGGTAATATTGACTTCAGCAAATTAATGTGATAATATCCCACTTAAATACTTGTTAGTAAATTTGTAAATGAATTTGTAATATTTATTACCTCTATCAATACCAATAACAAATGTGTTACCATTTATAGTCTTAAAAATATATATTATAAAATATATATTAAATAATCTGACAATGTCTACTTATCAGGATATAATCATTAATGCAATATTGGTCTAAAATTAGTGGCAATGTCTTTCAAAAGCTGTTGTTAACATACTACTGGCAATTGTCTTTGTGAGCAATCCAGATGCCGAATTATGTACTATTTAAAAATAACACCTACCTTGTTTTTATCTCTCATAGAACCCTTGCCCAGAATTGACATCTTTGTTCCAGTTTCTTCTTGTAGTTGTTTCAAGGAAGCTCCTTTTGGTCCCAGTAATTTTCCAACAAAGTTGTACTGGATGAAAAAGCATTGCTTAAGTTTGTACAAATGCCATGTGCAGTTAAGTTTCAAGATCTAACTTGCATATGACAAAATGAACTAAAATGGCTTTATTTACAGTGTGTATCCATTATACAGGTTTAGTATATCCGACATATTAAACTTGTTTGGTATACAGTGATATTATTTTACAGCAAGTAATATGTAATTCACACACAAAAAAATTTCTTCTAATTTTCACTTCTAGAACAGATTGAACTGAATAATAAAATTTAATACATGTAACATTTGTTTTCTAAAATATGATTAACGGACTTGTGATAACGACTCAGTATTATGTATTAGCGATATATCCGAAATTTGAGTAGCAAATACTAACTTAATATAAAGCAAAACGGCCATTGCATACAGTAAAAGAAATGTGCCACTCACCTTAGGATGCTCCTTGACTGGAATGCGTACTCGAACTGCAACATGTTGAGGCTGATCGGTGTGAATGGTGATCCACGGAATGGCCCGGTCTTTCGATTCACCTTTTTCAATCCGAGAGATTTCTACAATTTACAGCAATATGTAATTTAAGATGGGGGGGTTTGTGTGGAGGAAAAAAAAAATTCCTGTGAGTGTGTGTGTGTGTGTGTGTGTATACACACACACACACATGACAAATGAATGCTGGAATAAACTCATAACCATTGGTTTAAAAATCATTCATATTTAAAATAAATCAGATACGAGGATTTCCATTTAAAATCTGTCAAAAACTGAAGTTACAAGGTGTGCATGACACTTTTTTTTACTTTCCCCCTTTTTATGCCATTTAATGATCTTATTTCTTTTTTCCTCTTGCGACAAACTAACAGCTGAGATAAGTATTTTGCTCTTGTACATTATACATTTTGCCTACTTGAGAGCAAAAAGGTTGTGACTTTAGGATGTTTGAGAAAACCGAAAAATATCTGTAAAATCTGGTGATGGTTTACCACATGCGAGACAGATAATCCACAATTCATGTGGTAAACCCTCACCTCATTTGACTTGTCGATATGACAAAAATTGCAAGTTTTATGGCTGTCAGTGTTGTGTACAATTTGAAATTGTGTGAATCTTCGAGTGAAGATGTGACGCCGTTGTTACTGTCGTCATGTTTAAAGAAATAATTTTATATAAATATTTTAATGGATTTGATTGGTCAAGAGCTTACAATTTGTTGTGTGAAAATGAACGTTCTAATCGTTACAACTTGTTGCATACAACTAAAATTGTAATGATTGCAGTGTTCTTACGGTACAACTGTATCGCATGCAACATGTGTCAATACAACAAGCTGTATAGTGAGAACGCCCCTCAAGGTGACGATTTGTACTTAATGTCCTGATGTCAACTTGAGTTGAATATTTGACATTTGTTTTATGTCCTATTAAATAGGTTTTTTTTCTCAACTGCATCTTTTTTTAAATGTAGTTTTAACCTTCTGACTACTGCAGGCGAGATACCTTACCCAACATCACGAAAACCAAGTAGGAAATTGTCGATTGTAGTGTGTCCCTTTAATACGATTTTCCTGCCATTTTGCACCCAGAAACATCTAGTGCGCATGCCCAAGCAACAGGAAATAGGCCAATGTGTTTATGGCTATGGTTTGTTATTGTTTGATTTTTCAAAAATATTAAGAATTTTTCTGATTTAAAAACGTGATTTTCTTCGGGCGTTTTTGTTTGACAGTAATGGTGGAACGTCATGATCACTTTGAGGAATTGATAGCTGATCGAATCAGCTAACTTGATAATTTCGTTCGTTTCATGCAATTGAAAGTTGTGAAATGGCCGACAAAACATCGAAGTTCGTTTCAGAAAAAAATTGGAGTCAACAAAGTTAATGGATGATTTGCCGGACAGCTAGCTTCTAACGTACGTAAGTAAAGCCGACTTGGTTTATTTTTTGCGTACTAATTCTCATATGACATTATTGTTTTAACTGGTATAAAATGTTGCCTAAACATGGAAAAAAAGTCAAAAATAATTCATACCAATTTACATACGAACATTATTTTATATTTTTACCTACATTTTTTTTTATTCAGTAAAGAAACGAAAATGTTGCATTTGTGCACCTACTAAAACCGTTTTTTTGTTTAAAAAAAAAATAAAAAAAATATTCATAGTCAGAAGGTTAAACACGATTTTTGGTCTTCAAAATCCAAGACCCCCACCCAAAAAAAAAACAGAAGACAAAGTAGGTAGGCCCCATATTGGGTAATTGGTGTAGTTTACAGACTGATCATTCACTCATGGTGCAGAGGGTCATTGCATTGTCACCTATTTTTATTACTTAACATATTACTAAACAGGCAGGTAGTGTTTGAGACGGTCACCATGTTATACACCACTTGCCAGTTTGACATATAAGGGCACCGAGGTCGTCCTCGCGTTCGAGTTATGGCCCTTTTTTGTTGACAAGCTCAGGCAAAGCAGACGAAACTAACATGAATTTTTTCCTCAAAGCTAAATACGATTTCAGTGCACTTAACTCCACAATCGAAAGGTCTCTAATGATATATTTAAATTAGCCACTGAAAATTTCAAGTTATCTAAGTAGAACACCCAACCAAGAGTGATTTACAATGACCATTAGAGATGCCCCTTTTACGATCTTGGTTGAAAATCCAGGTACTTTGTGATATTTCAAGATGGATGACAAAAATGGCAAGTGGTGTACTGTACAGACTGTGTGGCTCTAATAATTATGAGTCTTCTTACAATCTCTGGCTTACTTAAACAAGTAACAGCCAGTTTCTTTTCATTCACAAGTTTGTGAAGGGTGAGAATAAAAAAATATATTCTGAAATGTTTTCATCAAATAAACCAAATGAATACAGCCTATACTGTGCTGTAGTCTGCATCCCTTCGTTTGATTTTTTTTTTAACCTAACCTACTTTTAAATTTGTATAGACTAGCCTGTTTATTATTTATATTGTCCGTAAGTGATTTTTGGTCGTACAGGAAAGGAACCGTCCAGTGGTAAAGTTAGGTCGTGAACGAATCGTCTCGAGTTGACCAAGGGACGACTTGTCTGCATCCCTATGATAATCGTGATTTCTAACCACGTGGCCACTATCAATTATCGCATTTATAAATAAAAAAATATTAATATGCGATATATGCTCACATACATATTGAAATTAAATGTTACATACTACAAATTAACTGTATACATAATTATAGGTAATTCGGAATATACTAAAGTGTGTTATTTAACGAAACTAAACAATGAGAAAACAAAGACGCTGAAGCAAAAGCAAAATGGCGTCGATAATTTTTAAACCACCATTGTTTCTTTTAATCTTACTTACCCTGAGATAGTAGTCGACCTGAATGCGAACTTGGATTTGTTTGTTGCATCTCCATCTTAAGCTCTTCTAAGTAAGCATTTGGTTCTTGTTTTGTAGCCATTTTGGTTAAAATGTATAAGAAAAATTAAAACGCACTACTAAAATCTAGATCCCAAATTTTCCACCTTGCCGCTTGGGTGCTAATTGCGCATGCGTGGGAAATTGATTTTCTTCTTGTGTGTCCTCTGGCGGGAAAAGGAAATAGATTCTACTTTAAAATGTAGGCTACTGGTAGCTTAGAGGCCTGCTTAAGGGTTGTCTGCTTCCCTCACTATTTTATTCATGTAATATCAGGACCGTAGCAACATCTTGGGTAATGGGGGGTGGGGGTACTGAGCAATTTTGAGAGTTATAATTCTATGATATATAATTTTACGTTTTTTAAGTTGGAGCATCCAAGAAACAAATAATAAAATGGTCTAGCGTTACGTATGATCATGTCTCAACAAAACCCCATAGCCTACCAATTTCTTTATAATACAATTAAGTTGTTGTTGTTTAGCTCCATAAAGTTCACTTGGCATTCAGTCTCATTTCATTTGTTCTTCTCCCCTTCCTACACTAAATGGAATTTCTAGATTCGCCACTGGGATGAAACTAATGTTAATAGGATATAGCGCATGACCACACACACACATACAAAAAAAAAAAAAAAAAAAAAAAAAAAAAAAAAAAAAAAAAAAAAAAAAAAAAAAAAATAATAAAAATAATAATGATGATAACAAAAACTGAAAAATAAAACCACAAAAAAAAAAAAAACAAAAAAAAAAGGACCGTTCAAAATGTTTTAACGTACATATTCAGAACTAAGCTATTATAGCACACGCCTGTCGTGGGTGCAGGATCTGACATCGCCAGCTACTCCGCCCAAGACAGGAGTAAAGGTGTGGGAGTGAATCTCGCCACAATATTCGCGCTGAAGGAGCACTTTTATCCGATCCGAAGACCGTAGAAGCGAAATTAATGTATGGAGGCTATTGATTTTGCAAAGTATCTCCTTGGAGAATTACAATGTCAGAGTATGAATTATGCGCTTTTAATTTGTTTCAGATGTTTGCGCCTATTTTGAATGTATCAGCCAAAGATAAAATATTTTCACTACAAGTTAGCATACAGACGAAACGTTGAATGTTTTAATGTTTTTAGTCTTATTTTAGCTAAAATATCACATAATCTTCATTAAGTTTTCATTTATTTTAACGTATTTTGTTCTTTATTACAGCTGCTTTTTTCCATTCATAATTTTAACCGTATTATGTATTTTGTACATAGACATAAGGTACAATAGATCACGCGATGTGATTTTTCAGTTCACGTGACGATTATACAAATTTTAATCCAGATGCAGGTCCTACTTCTAATCCGTTATATGATTGATTCTGTTCGGGTAGCAGATGTTTAACCTCGAGATTTACCCGTTTGTACCAAGTGTCTGTTTTCCAAGTAGTCATTCACTCCTATCCCATCAATGTGTATGCAGAAGACATTAAGCGAACCCGCAATGTAGGCTACTACTAATTTAATTGCATACACAAACGACAAACATGAAGAACTATCATTTTATTTACATATTTGTGTGCAGAATATTACAGCCATTATTTTCATTTACAAATTCAAAAACGCAGTTTAAACTTTGAGACATATTTGATGCACAGGAAATTACACCCAGCACTTATAAAAAATAGCAAACTGTAGGCCTACAGGTTATAAAAGCTGGAACAGCTTGCCTTTAACCAAAAAGTGCGCATAATTTAACTGTAAATAAATTTGTTAAATGTGTCATTAAATATTAATTTAAAGTTACTATATCAAAAATATTTTTGATTATTTAAACATTTAGAAAAGACGATCCAGTCATGTTATGTCTAACTGGCACGCTCCACATCAGTCACATTGCGCTACTATCAACATATAGGTCACATTCAAATGCTCAGTGCTATAACATGATCTTTCACGGGCACACCCGCCTGGCTTAAACAAAATGGCGAAATTAGCGTTTGAGAATATCGAAGGCTAACAAATGTAATTCAGGTACTGTAGTGCTTGTATGTAGTATTAGTAACCAGTGTTAAAACTGTTAGTTTTATTAGCATCTACTTGTCGTTCCAGCCACTGCCTCATGACTGGTATATCAAAGGCCATGGTATGTGATGTCCTGTGTATGGGACAGTGCATATAAAAGATCCCTTGTTGCTAATCGGAAAGAGTAGCCCATGAAATGGCGGGTATCCTCTAAATATACACAATTCTTAACCATATGCCTGACGCCATATAACCACACAGCACTGAGTGCGTCGTTAAATAAACATTTCCATCCTTCCTTAACTAACTTTGTAGTGGCTTATGTATTTCTGGACCATGTTGGTATTTACAAGACGAACAATTTATATAAATTTGCAAATCTGGTGAAAATAGCTAAGTAAAGCACAAAGGGCGACTACTGGGGCCTTTTCAACTATTGTGACATATTATGACCATAACATATGTCGAGTTCGGTGTGGCGTTACCGGTAAACAGGCACCTCCCAATTTTACAGCTATTTATTTCTAAGTAGGTGGTTTATATGATGACACACACATACACGCAAACGCACACACACAGAGAAGAGACATACACAGACAGACAATATCTCCCGAGTAAAACAGTATTTTGTACTTTTTGTAAAACAATATATTGTGTGAAAAGTGTACAACATCTGATGACCGACTTCACGTGATATATTCAACGCAAGGTCTTGGTTCCTAAAATGTTTTATAATTCAATAAACAAAAACACAAGATGAAAGTATATTTTTTCAAAGCTTTTATTTAACTTACGTAACAGAAAGCTTACAAAAAGAAAAAACACAAAAACCCACAAACAGAAACTGGCCAATCTAGGGGAGCAGGTGTTTCCATTGTTTGTACACAAGTGGACTTGTTATCGTAAAATATCCGACAGAAAATCGTATCGGCACAGTAACTGGTTTTGAACAGTCGCCTACACGGGGAACACTTATTTAGCAGATATAGTCTTAGTAACATCATTACCACACAAAGAACACCTATAAATTCAAAACAATAGTAACACTTGGAAACAAATGTTTAAAAAAGAAAAAACTAAAGGTTTCAAGCTTGCTATAAAAATATTCTAAAAGCTGAATAATGCATTAGATTCAATGGCCTGCAGTGAGCAATAAACCCACAACCAATAAACTTGTTAGTTTTCCTCAAAGTAAATTTGGCAAAGTAAGTCTGCCTGACGCAACAGCTGAGAGTAATGTTATGAAGCTAATCATGCTTTCGAGACCAATTAAAAAATAAAGTCGAAATAACGTTGAAAATCAACATTGGTCTAAATTTACAAAGTCCTTAGCCTTATTCGCAATCGTAAGTTTATGTTTATGTAAACCTAAATACTTCTTACCATTGGTCCATGATGAGAGACAGTACCTCCCAGCCAATGATCAGATGTAGATCTGTTACGTACAAAACACAACCGTTACTGTTTTATGAATAAAGTCCCTGATGTTTCAAGGTATAAAAGGACTTTGCAAATTCAACTCAGTTTCTGACAAGAGGGCAAATTGTTAATTTCAAACCTACAGGGACACTAATTAGACCAATGGTAACAACGTCATGACTTGGTCCCTCTTAATGATTATTTCCTGAGCTTTTCTGCTACAGGTCCCAGTTACACATACATTAGAAAAAACACAAAATAAAACAGGATAATCTCTTGGAAAAGTAAACTATTTTACAATAAATACAGCCAAAGGGCAGATGATAATAGTCGACATAGTTGTGCTGATTAAACAAAATAAAATTCACTATTAATTATGTCATTTAAAATTTTACTTCCAATATTAAATCACTAATTAAAACCAAATGAGGGTTTGCAATCAGCAAAAAGTTGCAATTATGAAGATTTACGAGCGTAAGTGATTCTCATGATTCACATCTATACATATCTTAATCTGGCAAGTCACTGTGCTGCTTATTATTTTAACAGGTTAATTAAAAGTTAAAATGCGTTAATTCTAAGATGTTTAATTTCTGATACAAAGACTATAAAATGAAAGAAGAAAAGAACAAAAACTACCAACAAGCGATAAAAGAGACGAAACATCAAGTCCTAGTAACTAAAAGAGGTATTTCATAGATGTTCACTTCCACACTACAGCACGTGATATCTCTGCACTTCAGCACGCGATATCTCTGCACTTCAGCACGCGATATCTCCGCACTTCAGCACGCGATATCTCCGCACTTCAGCACGCGATATCTCGGCACACCAGCACGTGATATCTCAGCACATCAGCATGTGATATCCTCGCAGATGATGTCGAAGTTGAGTGGATAGCCGAACACATCATCTGCCTGCTCGTAGCTGGCGTGGATGTCGAGGCCTGTCTTGAGGATCGGGATGGCCTGCGATGGGATCCTCATGTCTGCCTTCTTCCGCTGGTCCGGGTACACGTAGAACCTGCAGAATGAACAAACAAATGAAAAAATGAATTAACGCTTTATGACTCCCTAGCATGAAAACAGACTGGCTGAACCAAATATATGAAAATCATAACTGGAAACTGCAGATAGTTGGAAAAAAAAAGGCAAACATATTATAAGAATCCAGGAAAATGTTCACACCTAAATCCCCTTCCCCCAACTTTTCTGCTATTCTATTAACTGTTTACACTAGCATGTACAGTATAAATTTTAGTGAATTTATGTAGTTTTTGGCAAGATGTCTTTCACTTACAATGAAATCACATAAATGATTTAAAACGGCGAAAAAGATAATTACGAAAATAAATTCATACACCTTTACTCATTCTAAAATAAGAAACCGATAAATTTGCGTCCTAAAAAATGTGTAATATGTTGTATGACATTTGATTTATGACATAAAATAGTAAACAAAATTTTCGCAGAAAGTTTTCAACACAGAAAGAAACAATATATTTTGTCCAATAAAAGGCAAAATAAGAATGCATACTGTAATAGGCTACACACTATAAACATTAGGAACAAAATATAATTCATATGTTTTGCTGAAAACAAAAGATTGCAGATATTTCAACAAATTTGCACTGAAGACGATTGAATATTTTCTTTTCTTTACACAGTGCACAAGAAAACTGTAAACAATGTATTTATGCGCAGTGTTAATAGCCTGAAAGGCCGTTTCGCAATATTTTCAGTGATATGCTACGTGTGCTTGCGCGCATGGAAAAAGGGCTTTTAAAATTGGAAAATGTTATTGTTTTAGGACTTCTAATTAGTAGATTAAATTTTATTTACTCGGAACTACAACTATCCTAAAACATGCTTTATAATGCACAGATTAAATAATGCTTTAGGACAACAGAGTTTACTGTATTTAGTATATTTAAAGAACAAAATGCCATTTTGACCAGAGGTAACTTTACAGAACATTTTGGCCTGTATCTCGAATAGCCCCAGCGACATCCTGCAGGTTTTATTGTACTGCCACCCACACCCACACACATATATATTTATCCTGCAACCAGTGTTTCTATTAATGTGTTATGATGATCAATTAAAGCAAAGTCATAAACGTATAGTAGCAGATTATGACTTTTGAAGTCATGAACATATATAAAAATGGAACAGCTGTGACGTCATGTAAAATTTGTTTATGAAAACTTTTCGTACATTTTTATTAAAAACAAAACAGTTAGTGATACTTATCCACTCCAAGATTTGTTGGGTTGCAGGATAAAGATAATAACCAGTTAATGACGCCTGATATCGGCTTTATCCTGTTCAGGACGAATGGTAAATTTTGCTCGGCAAGCCTTGCGAAATTACCCATTCTTACCTTCACAGGATAATGCCAATATCAAACGTCATTAACTAGTTATTCTCTGTATCTACTGACTTTATGGTATGAAATATCTAGAAAAATTATAGAGGACCTGCGATAGCCTAGTGGTGAAAGTACCCACCTTTACACACTGTCAATCTGAGATCAATCTCTGTCAGTGAGCTATTAGTTTTTTTTTTTTAAATAACATTTGTTGATGCCAATATAACCAATAACAAAATGTGTTCAGTGAGTTGTTAAATAAAAATTAAAAACCCACTATTATTTTAAATAAACAAACAACAAACAAACAAACAAACAAATAAATAAATAAATAAATAAATAAATAAAATAATTATTTCATCTACAAGGTTTCCACACATGCTATAAGTAGTCATAAATAACAATTGTCTGTAACATCCAGGGGCCTTATTCATAAAGGGTGTAAATTTACATTCAAAACACAGTACTAAGTCTACGTCTAACCACTGATGCATGACATCAGAGACGCTACTTCAGCCAATGATCAGAAGACAAAGTTAACGTTACATGTGAAGTGTAGCTTTATACTCATTTGTGAATAAGGCCCCAGGACTGTTTTTCACTGCTCTGCTAGTTTAACAAGGAATACGGCATGTACTGCCTTGTCTGTGAGATTGCCAAATCTGCCATAGACAGATATTTTATTTAGCCGATTTATAAATTTATTTAATGATTATCATCATTCAAAAGCATCACCCCCTTCCCAAGCCCCCTAAACCCCCAGATTTAGTGCTAATGCTTACAGCATTTTAATCCACTGTCAGTCATCTTGTTCGGTTAAGTGGGACATCCTCGACCTATTGGCTTTCCACGGCCAATTGCAACTGAAAGGAAATCAACATCTGTAATAATACAAAGTAATAAAATAATGAAATAATTTAAACACTGTAAAACCATGCAAACACCGCAGATGTAACTGTTATATCTCTTCAGGCAATATTACACTTTTTATTAATTCTAAATAACATCTGAAATAGCAACATCCACTAAACAATTAGAAAATTTGTTAATTTTATGCACCACCAGTGAATCTACTGAACTTATGGAAAGTAATATATGGGACAACTTTAGAACTCCTGAAAACAAAAACGAGACATATTCATAAATGTCAAAATGTTGGGAACTGCACAGAAATGCTTACCTTTCTGTAAGTACATCTCAATAGCACTGATGGGTTCGTGATCAGAACTGCTGAATTCAGCAACAGACTGACA
This sequence comes from Peltospira smaragdina, assembly GCA_032361425.1. Classification (NCBI taxonomy): domain Eukaryota; kingdom Metazoa; phylum Mollusca; class Gastropoda; order Neomphalida; family Peltospiridae; genus Peltospira; species Peltospira smaragdina. The sequence continues at coordinate 12,558 of JAUTBW010068861.1, forward strand.
TGCCGCATTCTGTTCAACTGGTGACAGCTGTGACGTCACTGATGTCTCAGTGAGGGAGGAGCTGGAGGAGGTGACATGCAGGGAGTCCACATCCACCCCTGAGTCTCCATTGTGACAGTCAGAATCAGATGAGTCACAATTCTCGCAGTTACTGGCAGCTGCTTCGTAACCCGCAGGAAGAAACACGGAAGACATCAACAAACTAGTGTCTTTTAATCCAGGTGGAATTTCATTGGAATTTAAAGAATGATCTGAATTTATAGAGTTTAAAGGTTTATCTAAATTTGACGACTTTTTCATATCTAAAGATTTTTCTGAATATAAAGGTTTATCTATCTGTTCTTGTGAATGACATTTTGTTACTGTGTCAACTACTTCCTCTGTGACCAAAGACCGATTTAAAACATGTCTGATAACTCTAAAGTCATCATTAAAAGCAATAGAATCAGATTTAACATTAGCAGTAGTTGGTCGCCTGACAAGAAAACTGTCATCGTCAGAAATATTTTTCCGCTTGACCTTTGACCCTGAGATTCCCTCTGTGGCAGCGGTAGCTAGAGTTGGGGCTGCAGGTGTGTGGATCCTGGAACCAACACCAAACAGAGACGAGGGATCATCAGAAAGAGAAAGAGACGTTCTGTGTTTCAGTTTGGATTCCGTAGACGAACTCATGGCTGCACTGGGCTGGCAGTTAACAAGAGGTTTGTCTTTATCTGATGTGACGAGTGAGTTAATTGTGGTCATGATATTCTCGAGTGCACTGAAGAAATCCACGGATGAGTCACCAGAAGCACCTTTATTATTCATGCCACTGCAAAAATGTAAGAAAATACAATCATATATTCAACAATGCAACCAACATATTCTGAATGAAATATGTCAAATTACAGTCTCTGGTTTAAATCTTATAAAATCATGTTCTAAGTTCAAATGCAAGCATAGCTGCACTTTTGACATGAGTTGTTGCAATTAACATCTATCATCAAATGGTTACTATATAGTTCGAAAACCATACTATCTCTATCTCTATCAATATATCTCTTTTCGCCCAATTCTCTTGTCTGGTGGTTTCAAAATAACAAAACATTGTGTAATTTCTTGATGGGGAAATCCACTAGCTGAATAAATAACGAAAAGAGCAATTGGTAAAAGCTGTTGGTGACCCGGTTTTTAACTGCTGTTTGTTTTTGACATGGACAAGCTAATGGTACCCAGATTCTAAGTAGTTTTTTTGTAAATTTGACCAAATGGTGTAGCATATACAGTGCACTATATGGTGTAATTTGTACATACTTGGTAATTGGATAACTGTTCTAAGTTATTAAATAATAAAAATATTTCAAGAAATTTAGCTTTAGAACTATTTTTAACCACTAAATTAGTAAATATACGTGAGTTTTTTGTACCTACTCAGCTTGCTTGCATAAATGCATTTTCTTGAAATGATTGAGTCTTAAATATTTAAAAAAAAAAAAAAAAAAATTAATTTTTTTTTTTAATTAGGATCTATAGTCCCTTGTTAAAGTCAAGAATATTTTGATCAATTTGTACATTAAAAAGGTGCATTCTTTAATTAAACTGAAAAGGTAGAGTTAATGCAATAGAATCAAGTGTAATATTGGATGTAACCTACGTGCTAAGAAATCTCTGACCAATACTTTTCAGGCTGACATCATCATTTACAAGATACCCATCCATCGTGTTAGCAAATGCAGCTTTCGATTCAGAAATGTCGTCTAGGAGATGAGTCAGTTTGGTTCCTGGTGCTTCACCCACTGAAATAATCAAAGTTAACATTTTGTTGTAACGATGCTACACACAGTACAGTCATTTATTACTCATCTACAATAAACATTTTAATACCATATTTTTTATTAGCCAAATGGTTGTGCTAGTTAATTTCATTAGCATTTAGTGTTAAACTTGTTAAAATTGTTCAGTGATATATCTGAAATTAGTTTAGCAAATCTTAAGATCCACGACAAAATGTTTTATGTTCTGCTACCTTGTGGGGTGCCTAGTGGTGCCTAGTTGATCCGAGACCGACCCTAACAGGTAGCCACTACAGTTTTTGCCACTAAAATGTTTCCAATATCATGTAACTGTTAATAAAAAATTGTTGAGTACATCGTTGTCTGAAACACATTTTATTGCATATAATTATACAAAAGGATTGGGTAGAAGTTTTCCAACTTACGTGATTCTCTCTCAATTACAATTTTAGTACATTGTCAAATTAAAAAAATAAAATAACATAATGGAAGGCTACTGTTTTCTCCTCTAATTTTTTTGCAGATTATACAGTTTAAAGGGTACCCTCCTGTTTTCACCCGAGCTGTACAGATCAAAGGTGACCCACCTGTTTTCACCTGAGTTGTACAGATCAAAGGTGACCCACCTGTTTTCACCTGAGCTGTACAGATCAAAGGTGACCCACCTGTTTTCACCTGAGCTGTACAGATCAATGGTGACCCACCTGTTTTCAACTGAGCTGTACAGTTCAAAGGTGACCCACCTGTTTTCACCTGAGCTGTACATATCTGAGTACCCACCTGTTTTCAGCTGAGCTGTACAGTTCAAAGGTGACCCTCCTGCTTTCACCTGAGCTGTAACATCAAAGGTGACTCACCTGTTTTCACTTGAGCTGTACAGTTCAAAGGTGACCCACTTGTTTTCACCTGAGCTGTACAGATCAAAGGTGACCCACCTGTTTTCACCTGAGCGATCTCCTCAATAAAGCTCTCCTTGAGGTGACCTAGCCGCATGAGGTCGCTGAAGTTGGCCCGGTGGTGAGACGGCACTTTCTCTTTCTGCGAACTCACGCCCTCGTCATTCTGACTGGAATCCTGGTCTAGAGTCAGACAGAAATGGTTTATTTAATGATGCACTCAACAAATCTAAATTTCCGTTACATTTATCAAAAAACATTCAATATATTTTATGTCAATGTTTAAAGACCTTTCAAAAGAAGAAACATGCTACAGCAATATAGGCCATTCTTTCTGATCAGCAGCATGGGATCTCGTATATGTACCATACCATATTCAGGATAACACATGCCCCAGACTTTGTTGAGCCAGTGTTTTTCCTTTTAGATGAAATATGGGATTTAAACAAATATATGCATTTATTATTATTTTCTTGGTGTTTTATTCACAGGATCTATTTTTTCTTTAAAACTTAATATTTACTAAATGACAGACATTCCCATCCATTGTAACTAAACTAACTTGAATAAAACAAGAACGATGTAGTATTTTACCTATTTTAATTCGGTCTTTTGTGTCCTTGGCCAGATCGACAATGAGTGCGTTTCCATGAAACGACCACTGGTTCAGCTCCTGCACTGCTTTCACACACGACTGCTTGTTTGTAAATCTTACAAACCTAAAACACATGATATAATAATATTTTTTTACTGCTTATTAGTTTTTTTATTTACGGTAACGATGCACTCAACACATTTTATTAACAGTTATATTGGTGTCAGAAATGTTTTAATTAGAAGAAAAAAACTAGTGGCTACCTGACAAGGATTTACCTGCTTGTTACAAACCTAAAACATGTATTTAATGACAAACATAACATACAGAAAAAGTTCAACAAAATATTTCTTACAATATTTAACACAAGATGCACATTTTAAGACTAATTTTGAAGTGTAACAATCTTGTATATTAAAGTTTTCATTACATTTAATAAAAGATGCAATTTCTATACAAATCTATAAGTGCAATAAAATTCAAGTATAATAAACTGCAGGGCTTCTAGGATAAATATAGTGGCGTAATGTTAATTTGCCAGTAATATTTCAACTCACACCAAATAATTACAAAGTGACAGGCTTTTTAATGCAAGGTATTTTTTTTACATCTATCAAGCTTACAGCAAGTAATATTTCTATAAATTCTAGCACCCAGTAACTCTTCAAATTCATCAGCCATATATATATACCAAACATCAGGAAAAAGGTTTAGTATATATATATATAAAGTCAGACAGGATTTGTAATTGTTCTCAGGACGAGAGTGGATTGTAGCTCAGCGACAGCACATTCGATCATGGTGGGTTGTAATCCCACCTGGTAAATACATTGAACAATTTCTCTACTTCCACCAGGTGCAACTGATTCAACAACCTATTGCACTTTCAGCTAATGCTTTAACCATGAGTTAGTCAAGCTTCCCCTTTCAGATTCAGGAATAATTATGAAGAACTGTTTGCAAATATTATTTGTTGTAAATCTGCACAAAGTTAGGCCTACCTGGTATATATCCATACACAAAAACAATACATTTAAATATATAACACAAAATATATTGAACCTATTCATTTTATTTCTTACCCATAATTGAAGGGCGAAGCGTCTACATTTTCGGCTACGTAAATATCATAAGGTTGTCCACACTCGCTGAACAAGTTATACAAGTCAGTCTGGAAAACGTAATATAATACTTATCATAATTATAGTCAATTTGCAATCCCAGTCTCTGTGATAGATCAGAGCGGGACTGGACATAGCTCAGTGGTAAGCATGTTTGCTCATTATGTGGTGGGTCGTCGGATCGATCCCATATGGTGGACCCATTGGATTATGTCTCGTTTCAGCCAATGCCCCATGACTGGTATATCAAAGGTTGTGGTATGTGATATCCTGTCTATAGGATAGTGCATATAAAAGACCCCTTGTTGCTATTTGGAAAGAGTAGCCCATGTAGTGGCAGCAGCGGGTTTCCTCTCTACATGGTCCTTAACCATATGTGTGACGCCATATATATATGTGTTGAGTGCGTCATTAAATACACATTTTGTTACTTCCTTCCTCTGATAGGACTTGTAAAACACAGTAATTCTGATGCCAATGGCCAGTGATTTTTTATGCTCGGGCCACAAAATTATTTTAAAATCACAGTGAATATTAAGAAAGTAGATTGACGTTATGTTAATTAATATTTAGTTAAATGTTTTTAAACCCTGATCATTACTGAAAAAAGCTTTATTACTGGAACATATATTTCAAACAGAAAATCTTATTTTATAATTATAATTATAATTATAATTA
>JAUTBW010068862.1:0-10663 GCA_032361425.1 Peltospira smaragdina
ATAATAATAATAATAATAATAATAATTTTATTATTATTATTATTATTATTATTATTATTATTATTATTATTATTATTTAAAATCAGTATGTATTGATATAGTAATATAAAACAAAAACAATCAACATTTGTTTATATATTTCTATACATAATATTAAGACGTACTAACACACTTAATATAAACACTGTATGACACATTACATCGAATGTAAAATGAACTTGCTCCTGCACTAACAGAATGCGTATTCACGCTATGCACATGCCTATCTTTGAAAAATAAATTACTGACTTTAGCCTGCGTTGTGCATTCAGTTTTAATACAAAATAATTTTAAATATTTTTTTATTGCAAACACAGAAATTTGGTTAAATAACCGTGTATCACTTGGTCAACACTGTGTGATGCACCAGTAAACCTGCTTAGGCCGTTACATCATACATGCTTCGATGCACTCAATAATTCCTAAGTTGTAAGTGCCCTCTATAGAGCAAAGGGAGCTAACCTATTTTTGGCATGCCCTTATAACTACAATTATATTTTATGTTCTGAAATATTTCTTAGATTTTTATTATATAAAAAAAATAATAAAAAAAGGCTAGTGTTTTTGTGTAGCCTTGTTAAATTTACTTTTGTGTTAGACTTTCTAATGTGTTCTGATTTAGTGTACTTATGTGATTAGTGTCATTTGTCTAAACTAGAACAATCTGTAATCATCTCTTAAAGGATCTGCATCAGCTGGTGTTAGAACTTCAGCACAGAGAAAAAGCAGCCAAAGAAGAAAGTGAGATTTATAAAAGACAACTTTTTGAGGTGTGTATTACATTTGTTTTCTCCCATTGAAAGACTAGACTTTCCTTAAACTCAGATCAGAGATGTGGAACAATGAAGCAGAATCTATACGGCTGTGATTAATACAATATTAATACAAATAAAAAGCACAAAGTCTTCTACAATCAATTTCTATAAATAATTAACAAAACTACATCCTTAGTAGATCTGAGGATCATAACTTGTCCTGCTTCCCTAAATGGCATTTTGTCTAACATTGGTTGTTAGTACTTCCTTAGTTTAACCTTTACCCAAGTGTTAGCTGAAGGTGTTAAGAGTGATATTCAACTAAAACAGTTAAAAACAATCCACCCCCTTAATAATAATAATAATAATAATAATAATAATAATAATAATAATAATAATAATAATAATAATAATAATAGTAATAATAATAATAATAATAATAACAATAATAACAATGATAATGATAATGATAATAATAATTACAATGTAGCATAAATCTGCCAGATGTACTTGTAATAAAATGTTTTGTCATATCTATTTGCAACAGGAGCGGAATAGCCATCAAAAAGCAATGGAGAATATGAAAATAGAGCTGAATGAAGCTAAGGTTTGTTGGAACATTGTATGGTTTAAAGTAGTTGTGTGTGCTACTTGTCCATTTCACTATCTGTCTTGATATGAAGCAGTCATTAAAATACTTCACTTTTTTTCTAAACCAACAGCTAATATACCTGCTGGGGTATCATGTTTCATTGATATTAATTTTCTAGCCAGTGGTTTAGCGAATGACTGGTATATGCCATCCTGTCTGCAGGATAGTACATAAAAAAATATCAGCTACTGCTAATGAAAAACAATAACCCTCATTTCCCACTGCTAGGATGATTCCTAACCATGTTTTTAAAACAACCATTATTAAAATGTATTTAGTGCTTAAGTGAAACATTTATCTCTTCCTCTTATTAGTTAAAATGCATCCATTAATTTATTGACTTAGACAGCTTTTGCACACCATGTTTTAATAATGACACATCCTCTTCCTTCTTTTTCCTTTGTTCTGATGTTTGGATGTCCTTTGTGTTGCTCCTCGAATCTGTCCAATACCTTGATGTTTTGGACTTAGTATTTCTTATCTTTGTTATTCTTAAATGTTTTTAACAGCACAACTTATTGCTTCATTATTGCATACATGATGAATCATGTCAGAAATCTCAGTTGTTTAACCAAGTTTGACACAGAAATTATTGTTCACTCTCTGCTCTACTTTGCTATCCATAGTGAAATTGCAAAACTGCTTGTGTTTATAAGCCTGTCTCATAACTTTATACACACACACACACACACACACACACACACACACACACACACACACACACACACACACACACACACACACACACACAGAAGAAAGGGTGACATTTTCACCAGACACCTGTAGCAAAGCACCCAATGTTTGACATGTTGATGCCACTCGGTACATACTTGATGACAGTTACTGGTACCCCACAGCTTGCAGATCCCCATACTGCGATCTTGTGGTATGCTATCCTCCTTTTAAATAAAATAATGTGTGGGTATAAACCAGTATTTACCTTTAAACAGTGCTGACCTTGGGGGATTAGCCAGCCTAACTTTCATAATTCTATTCTGGAACATATCCTGATGCCATTGGGAAATGAGGTTTTTACAACAGTTAGCAACTAGCATAATGCAGTAGCTGAATCATACATCATATTTTTTGTTTAAAATTGTGATCATTGTAAAACAAAATTGTGATAAACTGTTGATAGTATTTATATTGCAATTTTGTATTAATTTTTTTATTAATATAATGTTGCAGGTGAGAGAAGCTCATACAAAACACGATTTATCTCGGCGATTCAAACGTGGCCATGTGGAGAATGAAGCATCACTGCAAGCCTTGATGGTATGTTTGTCATTGGATTCTTCAGTTTCACACTTTAATAAATGTGGCATACACGACTGTGTACTTTTAAATGTTTAATTTCACTAGTTTTCTATTTAATTTAGTATCTACTTCATGCAAATTATAATGTGGGATTTAGAATATAATTAGTTAAAATACATCCATTAATTTATTGACTTAGACAGCTTTTGCATTTTAACGACTAATATGATTGCTTCCCATAAGTCACCACACCATGTTTTGATAATGTCACATCCTCTTCCTTCTTTTTCCTTTGTTCTGATGTTCAGATATAATATTTATATTTGGATTAGGGTGAATTCTGTTTCAGTTTATAAGTTTTACTTTGCCAATGCAAGGGTGCTAAAACAACACCCTAGGTGATAGCTTTTCAGATAGTTAGTATCTTATGAGGTAGAAATGAGAGACCACATATTCAGTAGAGTATACCTGTATTATAAATATTCATTGCTCTTTTTAAAAGCACACATGCTTACAATGGAAGAACAATCGTCATGTATGGAAGAAATCCAACTGCACCACAGAGCCCAGTATATTCTAAGGATGGCACAAATGAACACAGCCCACCCTGTCTTGGTTATGGCCATGGTGTGCCTGTGTTTTTGTTTGTGTGCCATGCATGTGTGCATGCTTACGCATCCTATGCCTTCAATTTCATTACCTTTTTCTGGTTCATTAGGATTATAAAGCCCAACAAATAACTATTTCTATCTATTGGAGGAAGGAAAAAATCTGTGGACAAATTGTAGGCTATTACACTGACCACATATTAGGTTGTTTGATACCATAGAACAATGATAATTAAATGCAACAAGGTCCAAGAAATGACTTATTTTTTATCTATGGGTGAAACAAATTGTCTGTGGATGAATCATCTGTGGGTGAATCTACTGTAATACAATGACCTCAGAATAAAGTTAACTTGACAGAAATATTTTACTGCCATTTTAGGTAGTTTGTTGTATACCAAAGAACAATGATAATTAAACACTACAGTGTACAAAAAATAACTTGATATCTACTATGTGAAATACAGTAGTTGAATGGACAAATCATCAGAATCTAATAGAAAAATTGTCCAGAGCAATGCTTGAACTGTCAGAAAGCATTATGTAATCAGTTTCATTTTAACTGTACAGATTGAACTTCAAGAAGAAAAATCTATATGCAAAATTGCCAGAAGAAATGAAGAAAAGCTGAAGTGTGAAGTTGAGCGGTTACAAGCTCTCGTTAAAAAGTAAGTTTATTCATGGACTATAGAGATTAATAAAAGAAATGTTTTTAAAATTTTATTTTACCAATATATACGTTTAGCCACTTTCCTTTTTTATTATAAATATTTCTTACTTAGTATTATCTGGTTTTATTAGTTTATTATATAGAGGATATTGCATGAGTGTCCATGACAAGACGATATTTATGAATGAAATCCAGTAAAAAAACCCAAAACAATGGGTTGTCTCCCATAGAAATCTGGAAAGTTAACAGGCTTGGACTGAATGTTTGAAACCTGTTTGTTTTCATAATTATAGTTATTTAATGCAAACAGGTATCAAAATGTAACACAAACATTCTATTTACAACGTCATTTATAGTTTCATTTGAATTTTAGCATATGGTGAAATAGTTGCCCCTATACTAAGTATGAAAAGGTGATCGGTATGTGGATTATTTAGGGATTAAACATTTTGTTGGTTGAAGGAAAAATAAGCATATTGGACAATCTAGTAGACATTGTTAATGGCATTTGATACTATAGAAAGTACTTGCAGCAGTTATGTAGTAGGCATCAATATATTTAATATTTTTATTTGTTAAAGTATTGTATCATGAATAATTGTTATTCTTTTCTTACTATAGTACAGTTTACATATTTTCACCTGTTGCATTGTGTTGAGTTTATGGTTTTTAAAGGTACCCCGAGTAAGGTATAGATAACCTCCCAGGGTTGGAATTGCATTGTCTATACCTCACAATGGTGATAGATTGTATTAGTATTGTAAGAGTCTACATTGCTGAGGTTGGGTGGAATATTATTTTACAGTCTGTAATCTAATTCATTTATGGACTTTGGATCTATTACTAATTTTGTTTTGTTAGAATTTTTCGAAGACAATAACAGTTAATGATAATTGTCATATCTTGCTTATGAATTTTACCCATTTTTTTTTACCATGTGAGATTTATTACATCATATGTAGGACAGATTGGCAGTTTTGTTTTCCAAATTTATTATAATAATAATAATAAGAAGAAGAAGAAGAAAAATAACAAAAAAATTTGTAGTGATTAATATTAAGCACAGCTGTATGCCATTTTGGAGATGGCACCTGATTTCACGCAAGTTCAATGTCTTTTTGTTTTTAGGTATGAAGAAGATAACATCAAACTCATAAAGAAACTAGAAATGATGAAACAAGAATTTGAAAATCAGGTTTGTTTTGTTAATGGTTTTATTCTCCTGCTGTTTTATACATGGTTTATACATGGCTCTGTCTTCACCAAAACTAATGCTTATGTCATAAGTACTCACTAATGATTATACATTTGTGGCAAGAATAAAAATACACAAGAATTCTATGAACCTTCTGTTCATATATTGAATTTAAAGACAACCAAATGTCAACTTTAGAATTATTCACAACAGCTTTTTACCTATTATTTTTGCATGCAAATATCTTTCTGCATTTTGATTGTAATGTTGTTCAATGTTCTAAATTACAGTCTGTTTTTCTGTCCACTAACTGTGATGCAGTCTTAATTAATGTTTAGAACCCATGTTGCTTTTTCCAGAAATCTTCAGATTTTCTAGATGACTTGAAGTTGTCGTTTAATTACGTAACTATAACTGAGATATCTTTAATATGCTAGACGTCATTTAACAGTGTGTTTGTTTTGCATTGTAGTAATCGCATGCCTGAGTGTTAATTCTTATTTGCTTGATTCTCATTCAACCAGACCTGTCAACCGCAGACCATGGGTTAGCCAAAAACAGGAGCCAGGAAAAATAGATTCATAAAGCTTTATATAAAAATAGCCTAAATAAGTTTTATATACACATAAACTTCACTTAAGATAAATACAAGAACGCAGACATATATAAAATATGTATGTATATGCATGGACTATAGAGATTAATAAAAGAAATGTTTTTAAAATTTTATTTTACCAATATATACGTTTAGCCACTTTCCTTTTTTATTATAAATATTTCTTACTTAGTATTATCTGGTTTTATTAGTTTATTATATAGAGGATATTGCATGAGTGTCCATGACAAGACGGTATTTATGAATGAAATCCAGTAAAAAAACCCCAAAACAATGGGTTGTCTCCCATAGAAATCTGGAAAGTTGACAGGCTTGGACTGAATGTTTGAAACCTGTTTGTTTTCATAAATATAGTTATTTAATGCAAACAGGTATCAAAATGTAACACAAACATTCTATTTACAACATCATTTATAGTTTCATTTGAATTTTAGCATATGGTGAAATAGTTGCCCCTATACTAAGTATGAAAAGGTGATTGGTATGTGGATTATTTAGGGATTAAACATATATAAAAATTCTAACATAAAACTCACTTAAGCCTTAGAACACATCTGTTAATTAACTATTATTATTTCATGGTTTCTGCTACTAATAGTCTGTGCCTCTAGTACGGTTTAGTTTTGTGATTCACTTTCATATTATAGAGATCTTCAGATTGAGATGAACTTCCTGCACCTTCATCTTTGTCAAAGTAAACATAATCAGTGTCTGGTATTATGTCATGTTACCTTGTTAAGTTGATTTGAAAATTCTTATAAAACCTATTCTGTTCCTATGTCCATCCATTCATTATTTTGTATCTATATGCCTAATATGTGCAATGTAGTTTTGATGAAACCGTTTTACATGTGTACCTAAAAGAAGTATATGCAACATTTCAACCCATGGATGTTTTCTAGATATCTAGATTTGTTTTTTGTTGTTGTTATGATGCTATAATTGGACAAAAGTGACATGGTTTTAGACATTCACTTTACATTTCAAGCATAAAAATGCTTTACATGGTGATGATGAAAGAAATAACATTTACACACATTTATTACTTAGATAACTGCAGCTTTCTTCACAAAATTTGTTGAGATTTTGAATATATAGTGAAATGTTGTATACTACACAATATTAAGATGAAAATCCTATAAATATATTGAATTTTTTTTTTTTAATGTCACCAATATTTGTATAATTGCATTTAGCATATTATATCTTCTTTTTTTATTTTTAGTATTGTTAAAAAAACACCTAGTAAACATTCCTCTGTTTTTAGGCTTTCCTAGCTGAAGATGATGTTGTTCGGTAAGTACATTATTAGCTCTGATGTTAACATATTTAGATTGTTCTCTGCTAAAAATAGATTAATGGACTGTTTGAGTATATACCCCCCCCCCCTTAGTCTTCTATATTTTAAAAAATATTTTTGCAAGTGATAAGCATGCCAAATGAATTACTAATTCATTTAAGGATTGTCAGTTCATATAGATATAGTGTGTTAATGTTGTTTTTGTGTGGATATACAGACAAATTCATGTTTCATATATATTTATTTTAGGAAACTATTCAACAGTAACGCTCAATAACACTAGATAAAACATTTTAAAGATAGTTTTTAAAACATTCCCTGGAGTTTTTAAAACGTTCCATGGTATCGTTCCCTAGAATAATTTTTTCATTCATTGAAAATGGAAAAACATTGTTTCTAATGGCTTTAACCTGTAATAATAATAACAGAATTATTATTATTTTATTTTTATCATGAAATAGGTTTATAAGAAACCAGTTATGAGTTAGCAAATCATTTTGATCCTTAGATAGACCAACTGGGTAATTTAATATAACACTGCTTGTAAAGTAATAAATGGTCAGTTGCCACAGACAGTTTACAACATGCACTGATAATCTGCTTCATAATAAATAAAAAAAAGAGTGTAATACTGTATAGTTTTCAGTATTATTTCCCAGCATGATCCAGTTTCTGTATGATGCTGTTTGTGTGTTGTAATGCTGTTTGTGTGTTGTAATGCTGTTTGTGTGTTGTAATGCTGTTTGTGTGTTGCAGAGTGAAGCGCCTGGATGACCAGCTTCGTGAGCTGCAGACCCAGCTCTCACACATGGAGAAGCAGCAGTATGTAAGTGTGCACAGCTAGAGCACAACCGGTTAGCTCAATAAGTTTGTTCACTGTGTGCACAATCAAAAATAAATTATGTAACCCCAGCCCAATCTGCACTTTTGATAAATTCTGTGAATAAAGTGAATGGATGAATGAATCAATGGATGAATGTTTAATTAGACTAGCACTCCATCAGAGATAAAATATTTAAAAACTTTGTATGAGATAGATGCTGCATAATAGATGTTTCAAAATCAGGTATTTGAAATATTGAAAAATTTAGTTTCACTTTAAAAATAATTTAAATAGGGAACTGAAAATGCTCCACCTCTCTCTACCACCAAATTTACCTTCCCTTGTCTATGTAAGATGATTGCATTCCAGAAAAAACTATTTTCTAAAGATGAAAGAGTAGGTCGTGTATATAACCAACAATTTTGTTCTACCTGCACCACCTATAGGAGAAATGATCAGGACAGGTCAGGACAAGTATCAGTAAAAGAGAAAACATTTCAAAGATTTCTTTATTACCCATATGTTTCACGATATCTTCGTACGTATCAAAGTGATACGACCTACTAAAACACCAAGTGGGATGTAACACTTCAGCATTCCACGATTTGCTCATGGAGTCATCCTGTGACGTCATACGACCAAGCACTTGGGGGGGGGGGGTATTTTCAAAGCATTCTTAGCACTAAAATTGTGTAAATTTGTCTTAAATGATGATGTCATATATAAAATCATCTAGTGATGTCATCAGTTTTAGTAATTATTGTTATCACAGTGTTAGATTCTCCCCCCTGATTACTGGTATATGTATTATTTTGCATTATTTTAGTTGTTTTTATTTAAAATAGACAATGGGTAATAAATAGGATGTTAAACTCGCTTCCATTTCTAATAATTTTTATGTCCCTTGTGAAATAATTTTCAATGTCACTCACTAATCTTGAAAATTATTTCACTCAGGACATAATCATGATACAAAATGGAAGCGAGTTTAATATCCTATAAGTATTCTACATAGTCTACACGAGTAGACAGTGTGGAGTCAGTGAAGAGTGTGAGCGTTGACTGTGTGTTTGACTTGTTTCAGAACCTGATCCAGGAGATTGCGCTAGAAACTGATGTACTGATGCAGGCAGGGAGGCCAGACGCCGTTACCAAATACCAGGTAAGTAGTGTCAGGTCAGGTAAATCTGTTTACGTGTCGGGTAAACCTATTTTGGACATGGGGGTAGTAACAGTCATCTGCAAAACCTTTATAAATATTAGCTAACTAGCAGTGTCACATTAATTGAGATTTTCCTTTGCTGTGTTCCTGATCTTTTGGTCTTTTACAAAAGAAGGAATAAAATATTTATTTAACAGTGTACTCAACAAATTTAATTATGGTTATATTGTTAAGAATCATTCATGGTTACTGCCTATAATAGAAGCAAGACAAGGTGGTACATATCATAGCCTTGGTTACACCAGTTGTGGAGCATTGGCTAGAAAGAAATAGCTGAATGGTGCACCAGGATAGATATATGTGGCAATCAAGTGCACAGTGAGTGGACAGTGATGTGCTACCACTGAGCTCTGTCCTGATCTCCTGTTTATAAAGATGAAATTTCTCCGACCTATCATAATTCTTTTTATTTATTATTATCTCCTTTTGTATGACCTATTAATTGTCATATAAGTTGAAAAGTCCTGGTAGTAGTAGTAGCTATGGATTGTTTAAATTGCCTTTAATTGTTAGTGTTGTTAAACTAAAACACACTTCATAGATTGTTTTATTTGCAGCCCCTCAATGGATCGATAGGTTGTAACACTGGGGCAAGATACCTCGTGTGTGATATTAAAGTGAGTATATATAACTTTGTAATTGGCATTTAACAAAAACATATTGTTGTCCGTTTGTGTTAATGTTCCAAGAGGACAGAGAATTTGTCCAGTCTGTAATGTGAATTCCATAAAGAATGAATATAATTTTTTGCTTGTGTGCCCATGTTACAGAGACCTTAGATATAAGTATTTAAAGAAATATTATTGTACGTGGCCTTCGATCAAGAAGCTTACAAATTTATTATCGTTACAATCTAAACATGAGACATTACAGATAGCTAAATTTATTTATTTCTCTATGCAAAGGCGTCAAATTTTGATATCATAATCCATGTTCCTCCTATTAACGTATTTACTAATATTAAATATATTATACTGATAATGGTATTATCATTTTATATTGTGACCATTTCTTGTGAATTGTATTTGTTCTGTTCAGCCAATAGCTGATTACATCTGTGGCAAATAAAGTGAGTGATTGATTGATTGATTGATTGATTGATTGTTAAAAGAGAACAGATGAATGGACTGGTAACTCTATAATTAAAAAAGTGATTATTAATATAAAAACAAATTATTGAGCTCTAGCATCAGTTGCACATGTCTCAATGTTTCTAACCTATGAGTTGACTTGACTTCGAGGGCACTAAGGACCTAAACCTCTTATCAGGGAGCATTGATTTTTAAGTATTTCAGCCTCTGAGTATAACAGGGTGGTATGACATAACCACCACCCTCATTTAGATGACTCCATGTTCAGGTACAACTAAATACCTTAACTGTTCTGTATGTAAAATGAATACACTATGCAATGTGACGTGTGCTCTGTATCTGTGACGTGTGTTCTCTACTTGTGACTTGTGCTGTGTGTTCTGTACGTGTGTTCTCTACTTGTGACAAGTGCTGTGTACCTGTGATGTGTGCTCT
>JAUTBW010068973.1:0-10660 GCA_032361425.1 Peltospira smaragdina
ATGTATTTATGTGTAGGTGCACACATTTGATTACATTTGAACATGACGATAAAAACAGGCTATCACTGTGCTGTCCTGTATTAAATGTTGACTGTTTGATTTGTTGTGTAGGTTTATCCACCCTGGCATCAGAATCTGAGGCAGAGGACAGCGTTGTTGGCCAGACTCCACAAGCTACGCTTGTCTTTCAAGATGGTAATAATTTTCTTTTAAAGCCTTAACAGCTCCAACAGGCTATGTACTTGAGAATTAAAAAAAAAAAATTGGACTGGCCTGTCAGACAACTCACAGTAATACTTTGTCTCATCTGTACAACTTTTGAATAACCCGTGACTACTTACATTAAAAAAAACCTCAATCACAATTAAATTGCATTTTAAAAATTGTAATCATAGTTTACGGACAATGACATTAGAAGGATCTGATGCAGGATTTTTGCAAGTAGGGGGTGCTGGACAAAAAGGGTAGCTGACTAACCTATATAATTATTTCCTTCCAAAAATGTTTGTGAGAGAGAGTTAAAAAAACAAAAACAAACAAAAACAAACGAACAACAGAAACAACAACAACCTTACCAGTAGAATTTTTTTCAAATATAAATGTCAATTAAAAACTTTATGGGCATCTTTTTTCGATCTCTTACAAACATTAGTTTTTTGCATTTTGTCAATACATAATACAGTATGGGAAATATTTGCTCACCAGGTGGGCAACAAGTAATACAGTTTTTATTTGCTCTACGCTATTTTGACTCACCATGGGTAACAGTGAAGTGTACACCCTGCTCTAATAGTATGCCTTTAATGGACATTTTCCTAATATATAGAATGTATTGAAATTAAAGTAAGGTCTGAATTTTTTTAATAGTTTTTAATCTATAACATATAAAAAAAAAATATATGCTTTAAGATTGCATGATACTACATGGAAAGAAATACCATTATATAAAAAAAAAAAAAAAACAAGGTGTGTGGCATGTGTCTACTAATTACATACACTGGTTTACAGCATGCAGTTTACCTGCAGCTATAAATTACTATAACTAAATGCCATCATTTATCATATATAATGGAGTAATATTTTTTTGTGATAAATGTATTTTAGCCGATCCTATCTTGCTTGACTTTTTATTATTTAACTTACTGTCAGTTTGTAAGTTTTGATAAATTCTAAGATATAGCATTTAGAATATTGTGGCCCAGTACAGTGACCAGTGATTTTTGAACTGTCTACCAAATAGTTACAGAATTATAGTAAATTGTCAAATCTGTTATGGCAGGTAAAACTGAGATAACTTCTACAACCTCTGCTAGTATTTTATTGTGTATAAATTGCAATGCAAGTATATCTACCCCTAATCAATGTACAACTTTCTAATCATGTCTAATTCTGTTCAGAAAAAGACACATCCAGTGATGCTGATCTGTTGGGTGCTCCAACACAAGCATTCTTGGCTGAGAGTGATCTGGAGGAAAACAGTGAAGGTATCATTAATAATTACAGTAATATAATTTTTAAAATTTATATAATGATGCACTCAACAAATTTTATTAACTGTTATATCGGCGTCTGATATGTTGTAAATAGAAAAAAACCTAGTTGCTACCTGTCAGGTGGGCGTGTACACCACTAGGCTATGGAGGCAGCCTTAATAAATACTGATTTACACACTGTTTGAACTGAGCTATCCAGTGAAGAGTTAATTCTTATATGCACTAATTGTTCTAAATCATAAATAATAAAAAATATTCTAAAGATAAGCTTTAATCGCACAAAAATAGATGTTTGGCTTAGTTAGTTTTTGATTTTAGGGTGAATGAGTTCTATTTTTTCTATAAATTGTTTTTAGATAATAAGATATTTTTTTTAAAAGACTGCTAACAAAATTGTCTTGTACACATATTTACTTATGTCAGAGATGAGGATACCACCTAGTTGGTTTACATTGTAGCTTATGATTTTACAAAATTAAACACTTCAAATTATAGTGTCTTGTTTGTGTTGTCATGATAAGGATAAAACAAAAATGAAGACTGTTGTCTATATTATCTTGTTTACCCAGGGTTTTTTTTGTTTATCATAGACAAGAATAGCATAAAAACAAAGACTGTTAATATTGTCTTGGTTATATTATAGATGAATATAACGCAAAAAAAAGAAGACTAATGATTGTATTTCTTGATTATCATATAGATGAGGATAGTTAATAAGTGAAGACTCTGCTACTGATATGATTTATATTACAGATGAAAATATTACAAAAACAAAATACTCTTGTAATATTATATCACATATGAGGAAACCTAGTTTATATTGCAGCAGTCGATAACACAGAAACCAAGACTGTGATCTATGTTTATTTTGTTCACCTAGTTATCAATGTTACAAAAATTAGGACTCTTCCAGTCCTGTTGTCTTGTTTATGTTATAGACAGTGAAGACAAACAAAGACTCTGATATCAGTATTATCTTGTTTATGTTACAGACGAGGATGATAAACAAAGACTGCTATCAGTATTATCTTGTTTATGTTACAGACGAGGATGACAAACAAAGACTGCTGTCAATATTATCTTGTTTATGTTACAGACGAGGATGACAAACAAAGACTGCTATCAATATTATCTTGTTTATGTTACAGACGAGGATGACAAACAAAGACTGCTATCAGTATTATCTTGTTTATGTTACAGACAAGGATGACAAACAAAGACTGCTATCAGGATTATCTTGTTTATGTTACAGACGAGGATGACAAACAAAGACTGCTATCAGGATTATCTTGTTTATGTTACAGACGAGGATGACACAAAAACGAATACTCTGCTGAATGCGGCCACTCAGCTGTGTCCCGACACAGCCAGCGACTCGGAGGATGAGGAAGACCAGGCAGCTCTGTACGCAGCCACTCAGGCTTTTGTAGACACCTCGCACTGCAAGGTGTGTAGTACTGGAATAATAAATAACAATAGATTTGTTTAACTGTGTGCTCAACACATCTTTATGGTTATGTCGGCATCAGAAAAACGTTTTAATTCAAGACATTACTAGTGGATATCTGACAGGGATTGAACTCAAGTTAGACTGCATGTCAGGTGAGCACTTTTTTCCAGTAGGCTGTTGAGGCATTCAAAATAATATTTATTTAACTCTGTGTTCAACACATTGTTATTAATGGTTTTATCAGCTTTGGAAACATTTTGATATACAAAAATTCCTAATGGCTCACTGACGGATGTCAATCTTATATCACCTACATGTCAGGCAGGCACTTTCACTAGTAGGCAATATTTTTGTTGTTTTGTTGCAGATAACTGTTTGCATACATTACAGTAATATTAACTTTCATTATTAAGTATTTGACTGAGAATGATTAAAATCTCAAATCATTAAAATACTGTTTATAATTAATGTCTTGCAGTTTGTATCAATAAATTTCACCCTTTGTCAGAAATTAAATTTGTATTTCATAATTTTTTTTCCTCATCAGACTAACACCGATTCCAGTTTAACTACACCTGCAGCTACAGATAAAACTGGAACAGCATCTGACACAGGAAATAAAGTGGACCAGGAATCCTCTGCCCCAAAATCATCAGAGAAAGTGAAAGTACCAGAAAGCCAGGAAGGGGTATCCACCGAGGAGTACGAAGGAGAAACTGAGGAGCAGAAAGACTTGAGTCACTTGTTTGCTGCTCCAACTCTGGCCTGTGATCTGCCCAATGAAGAGAGTGATGAGGAAAATGGAGTCACAGCAGACGACGATACACAAGAGTTTCGGAACAGTTCCTCACTGGTGTTGGCTGTGTCGGTGGACGAGAAGGACCACCTTGATGACAGCAACCAGGTGGGTGTGGAAGATGCCACTGTTATAGTGGGTGAGACAGAAAACAAATCCGACGTGTCAGCTAGCAAAGAGAATGCCAGTAGGGGTACTGGTGACGCTACTAAAGAAATGGAAGAATCTAAAACAAGTGAAAAGACAAAAGAGCTGAATCAAGGTGAGACTGAAAATAAACAGAATGTATCAGCTAGTAGCGAGGATGCTACACTGATAATTGATTCAGAGGCTGTAGCAGTGGAAGAACAAAAAGCAAGCCAAAAAGGAAAAGAGCTGAATGTTTCTTCTGCAGAAAACAAGAAGGGAAAAGATTTGAATGTTTCTTCAGATGATGATGCTACCCAGAAGTATAGTCTTGATGCTTCTACACTAATTGTGGAAGAGCCAGAAAGAACAAGAGGTCAGAGGTTGAAAGGTAAAGGTCAAGTTTCTGACCCTGCTAGTATTAATTCCACACAGGCTTTTGAAGTGAATGATGGTGCTACTCTTATTTTAGATGAGCAACAAGCAGATGAAAATCAGAAATCGGCAATAACTAATGTTCCTTCTTAGGATAGTGCCATCAATGTCATGGAAATGTCTGATGATGCAACAGTTCCTGTACAAGAACCAGAAAGTTATTCTAAAAGTCAAAATTCTAAGAAAAGTATCCCAGGAGTTGACATGGTAAATGATGCTACTCTTCATACAGAAGAACCAACAAATGGAAGTAATGGTCAGAAATCAGTTGAGAATCTTCCATCTGATGAAGGTGTTGCCCAGGTTGTAGACATGGGTGAAGATGCAACCATTCCTGTTGAAGAACTAGAAAGAGATCCTAAAGATCTAAAGTCCAAGGAAAAGATTCAGAGGCATGCAGTAGAAGAAGATCCAAATGATGTTGATGATGATACACAGATTTACCAAACTCCTGAAAATGCCAGTCTGGTTTTACAAACAGCAGACAGTGACGCTGATGTGTATCAAACTGCAGATGATGCCACTCCGGCGATTACAGAAGTAGATGAAAAACCCATAAGTCAAAGATCAAAAGTTACTAGCCCTGTGGTTAGCAGACGTAAAGGCCAGAAATCAAAACCTAAAACTGATACAGAAACTGTTTCATCTGATAATGGTGCAGCTAACATTGCAACTGTTTCCACTGAGGACATGGAAGATAAAGACAAAATTATGAAAGAATCGGTAAAACAGGATAATGATGAGACAAAGCCAGATGCTGTAGTAGACAAAGATACATCCAAGACAACTGGAGTTAATGATCCCAAAGTTAGTGTGGAAGAACCCACGATAGTCAAGAAAGCAAGAGGAAGACCGAAGAAAAGGGTAATTTCAGATAATCAAAAAGCATCAGAGAAAGATTTAAAAGAAACAAAAGAAAACAAAACTGCAGTTGATAAACAAACCACTTCCACCATATCTGAAACAATTAGCACTTCTGACAGTAAACCAAAACGGACATCAAGCAGGAAAGGGTTACGAAATAGTGAAGTGATGCCGTCAAATTCAGACAAAGTTAAAGAAACTGATTCAGAGCCTTCTTTAGAACCTGTGACTAAAGGCAGAAGAGGTAGACCGGTAAGAAGCAGTAACGCTAACAGGACAGCTACTAGTGAGCCATCAGCAGATGTTATTACTGAGCCTTCTAAAGATGCTTTGGTTGATTCTGAAGGCTCTACACTGCCTCTTGATAGTGAAGCTATGGATTCTGAAGCTTCAGCTATTGTAGGATCTGAAGAGTCTGCTACTCCAGTACTTGAAGAAAGTACAGAAGCTACACAGATGTATGGAGAGGGGGGTGAGGCCCCTGAAAGCTCACCAGTGATCAAGTCTAGGAGATCATCCAGAAGGCAGACAACTGGAGTGCTGACCGTGTTGTCTAGCACACGGGCTGGAAACAGAAGGTCGGTGCAGCCTGTTGGTGCTGTCACTAAGAAGAAAGGGAAAACAAACAAACAAGGTAAAATAAATTTAGGTGATTAGATAATAATGTATTTTTGAATCAAACAAAATTTAGTTTAGAAATAATACTTTAAAAATATGTTTATCCACAAAAAAACTAAACAATAAACATCCCCAAAACGAAAAAACATCGAAAAAATATTTATATAATTAATGTAAGTTTTTAGACTGCAAACTTCAGTCATTGTAATATTTTATATTTTTAAAATGTGTATCTTATTGAAAATGTAAAATTAAAAGTGCATGTTTGCTTCATTTTAGCCAAACCAGTTCCTGTTGAAATGGAAGAAACTCAGAAATATAATTCTGATATGGAACAGACTCCAGAGGTATATAATAATAATAATAATAATAATAATAATAATAATACCTTGTTTATTTTACTGATGCACTCACCACATTTTTATTTATTAACAGATATTCGATATCAGAAAATTATAAGAAAAATCCTTAGTGGCTCTGGCCAATTTAGTTTTAAAACCTTTCTAAAAAATAAGACATTTAATGTAGCAGTTGAATGAATATCTAATGACACCCCGGCACAAAATAAAAGATTGGCTATTGGATGTCAGATAGTGTAAAATTGAATATAAAGTATTGTAGAAGTTGTGTACATCAATAAGATGTTTGTTTAATGTTTCAGATTGACATAAGAGTTGGGATTCCGCAAAAGACTCCACTAAAGTCGTCACTGGTTAGTCCGGACAAAAAGCGAAGTCCGTCTCCATCACCAAAAAGGGTGGCATTTAAAACACAGGTACTGTAGTATGAATATACCATCAGCTATTAAAAGATACAGTGTAGCATAGTGGTATTAGCACTCTACTGATGGTTTTCCATTAAAAAATAAATGGTCATTGATCTTTATGCACAGAGTTCATTTGAAATGAAAAGTTTGGTATACACTTATAGAGCATACTCTTGGACTTTAATGATTTGACTTGTGATCACCCAGTTACTCTGAGTTTTATTTCATTAAGCTTAATAAATACTTGGCATTGAATATTTCTAAGTATATTATGTAGGTAATAACAAGACATATCTTTGTAATTCTATTAATTATTTTTCAGAAAAGTTTAGAAAAACAGGAAACAGTTTCATCACCCAGAGGCCGTTCAAGGCGAACAACTGACACTGCTAAAACTGAAGAATCTGAAAGCACTGAAGAAAAGAACAAAGATGTCAAAGAAGACAAGAGAACATCCAGAAAACATCTTGCATTACAGACATCTCAAACTCCTGCTGAATCCAAGGAGAAAATTAAAAACCTTTCAGTTTCTATTCTTCGACTGCAGCAGCTGGAAGAGTCAGAAGATGACCTAAATAAATCTGGGTTTTCCAAAAGGACACGGCGACCTGTGAAAGCTAAGGCTGGTGATGGTTCTGTGTGTTTGTTGGATGATTCTAATAAGGGTAAAACTGTGGTTGGGTCAAGCAGTTCTGATGAAGGAGGCAGGTGTGGTAGATCTGCTAGAACAGAATCTGATAACAAAAGTGTAGGTGCTGAAAAAGACAGAACAGACACTGGTGATGATGAGTCTGATTCAGTTTTGGAGGAGTCTAAACAGAGTACAGGGGTGAAGGGGTTGAATGATTCTTTCGATGAAAGAGGAAGAAGCAGAAGATCTACAAATAAGAGAGAGGTTGCTGGAAAAGGCAAGAAAGATGATAGCAAATTCAGGGCAGCTGATGATGTAGATGTAGATTCTAAAGATGTTACAGTCAGTGCTGTAGGCAAAATGAGGTCTGGGTCTAGAAGAGAGACATCAAATCGTAACCAAAATAAAGCTAAAACTGATGAGGTGAGTAGCAGTGAACCAGTTAATGCACCTTCTGTGGAGCCAAGAGTATCCAGAAGACAAAAAAATACTGCAGAGAAAAGGAAATTAGAAACAAGTCATGTTGAAGACTCACACAAATCTGATGAGCTTGAAAATAAACCAACTGGCAAGTCCACACGAACACAGAAAAAAGCTATTCAGTTAGAAACAGTTGAAACATCTCAGTCGGAAGGTAAATCCAGGAGACGTAAAGCATCTCCAATAGTCAGTAATAATGGCACCAAACTGAAGCAAACCAAAATAGATAGTTTTGCTTCCATAGAATCTGGAGATATGGCACCTCCAGATTCTAAAGTTAAAGGCAAGAAGAAGCAGTCTTCTGAGGTTGGCAAGCCTGAAGTTAAGAGCAGGACTACCAGAGCTTCGCTAGCTCCCAGTATGGTGATGGCCGACCCCAAGGCCGAGAAGACTAGCTGGGTGTCTGGGCCAGCAGCTACCGCGGGGAATACTGAACCAGCTCACAGTACCAGCAGGAAACGTAGAGGTCAAATCAACGGTCAATCCAGTGTGAGTATGTTTAATGGCTTGTGAACATTTTTTATCCTGTAACCAGTGTTTTTATTGGTATGTTATGATGACCGATTAAAGCAAAGTCGTAAACGTATACACAAATTATGACACGGAAAATGTTGTTTATGAAAAAATTTCATACAAATATGTTAAAACAATTAGTGATAAAATACTTATTCACTCCAAAATGTGTTGGATTGCAGGATAAAGATAATAACCAGTTAATGACATTTGATATCGGGTTTATCCTGTTCAGGACGAATGCGAAATTACCCATTCTTACCTTCACAGGATAAAGCTGATAGCAAACGTCATTAACTAGTTATTCTCTGTTTATCATCCATTAGAGGCTTTTATAGGAGTTACCACTGGAATAATTCATTAATTGACTATATCTCCAGGGAAATCCTTCTTGCAGAGTATAATCAGGACGTCACTATACATGATGTCATGTACAACTATGGACATGACTAAAAAAAGAAATATATATATATATAACGAATGATAAAAATAATGTAGGTAGATAAAAACCCGAAAACCTGTATTCTTATAGTGATCGCTTTACGCATCTTTCACTTCCTGGACTTACAAATTACAATTTTCTGTGGGAGGTGTTTGTAATAATATCGAAAACGGTATTCTTTGCATTACAGTGTCATACGATAGAATAAAATCTTGTTCAAGTTAACTTTATAATGAAGCTGGTAGTTTGTGGTGCATGCATTATCTGATGTCTATTATGGCATGAGTCGACCAGTTTTGAGACATGGAGTGGTTATCATATGCAATAATTTCAGTGGGAGTAAACATGTAAAGTCACTTTAATTAAAGTTGCAAAGTGTCAGTGTGGGTTTACAGATAGGGACTAAATTTGTAGAATATAGAGGTGGGCATAATTACAGGCATGAGCTATTTCCAGTCAAATACGGGTTGTTAAATAAAGTAAAATTACATATTTTAATTAATATTTGGGATAGAATCTAATCTAGGCAGTCCATTGAAATTTTATTTATGGCTAGTGAAATTAAAAATTCACTGGCCCAGTGGCCAATGAAATATTTTTGAATTCTAAAAGGCCTGTTTAAGGGATGGCAAATGTGTTAAGCTGCCAACATATTAATGGCCAAATAAAGTATTGCTTTGATTTGTCCATAATTAACTTGAATCTTCATAATCAAAATACTGCTTTTGTTAACAATTTAAATCCTTATTGGTTTACTGTTCATAGGATTCTCCTAACACACCAACAAAGAAGACGAAATCTCAGGCCATGCCATTAACACCAAGCAACACAAGATCCCCTAAGTTGGGAACTCCAAACGTGAGGTCGCCGTCACTAAGACAGACATCACTCGCCTCAAAACCGAAAGTCATGTTTACTGGGGTCGTTGATCAACATGGAGAAAAGGTAATAGTCTAATTTTATGCCAAACATTTTATATACTTGTGTTGTTTTTTGTTCTGTTGGCATTTTACTGTTATTATTATTAATAATAATAATAATAATAATAATAATAATAATAATAATAATAATAATTATTATTATTATTATTATTATTATTATTATTATTATTATTATTATTATCATTATTGTTATTAATTATCATTATCATTATCATCGTTTGATATATTTATTTTATAATTTTGGTACAGTACAGATACTAATTCTTATAACCTTATAACAATTTTAGAAATGTTTTAAAATGACAACTTGTTGTTTTGGATTTGATTTTACTTCTACAATTTATACTGATTATAAACATGATACATTTTCTTCAATAATTAGTAAATAAACAAAAAGAGGTATTAATGTTTTAAAATGACAACTTGTTTAGAATTTGATTCTAGTTCTACAATTTATACTAATTATAAACATGTTGCATTTTCTTTAGTATAATAATTAGTAAAAATTCACTGTCGTTAAAAAGTTATCTGTTGCCTGCATTTGCCCGTCTCTGTTTCAGTGTTATCTGTTCTTTTTCAGATTGTGAAGGAACTTGGTGGTGAGCTCATCACTTCTCTGCTAGATTGCACGCATCTAGTTACTGACAAGGTATGTCATGTTATACAATTAAATTAAATTTGTTTTACGTGCACATTCAGATCAAGCTGTTATAGTGCACGTCTGTCCTGGTCACATACCTCAGTAGCCTGAGCTGTCTGTCTAAGACAGGAGGTTAGTAATTAATAGTAACTCTGTTACGGATTATAAAGAGGAGGGTGTAGTGACCTACCCATTAAGACATTAGAAACTTGCTCTGGGTGGTAGCCAGTACTGGGATACAATCCCAACACCTACTAGCCTCGGTTTTCAGACTGACGGCTTAGACCACTACACCATCGAGGCTGGTTGTTCAACATATCTAAGGAAGGAAGGAAATGTTTATTTAACGACGCACTCAACACATTGGTGTATGGTTATATGGCGTCAATCATATGGTTAAGGACCATGCAGATAGTTAGAAAGGAAACCCGCTGCCGCCACTTCATGGGCTACTCTTTCCGATTA
>JAUTBW010069084.1:0-10656 GCA_032361425.1 Peltospira smaragdina
ATTATTATTATTATTATTATTATTATTATTATTATTATTATTATTATTATTATTATTATTATTATTATTTAAATTTAACAACACACTTAACCAATTATTATTATTAACAGTTATATTGGCTTTGAAAAAAAAATTGTTAGAAAAACCCCTAGTAACTATCTGATAAGGCTGAATCTGGGTGTAATCACCGCTAGGCTGTTGAGTTGCTCTGCCACTTACATAACTATCTGTTCTACCTGGAATCCTGCATTTTCTGCTAACACCGACCAAAATCAAGAATGATCATTTATTTTCATTACATAACTAATTGAAATAGACATTATTTTAATTTCTTGCCAGTACTACAAGGTGTACCGTGAATGTCAACAGAAAGCATTTGCCAAGGGTTCAGCGACGCTGATAACAGGTATCATAAAACACTAGCGTGTTTAATATCGCTATTATTTAACAATGCAGTCTACTCATTTTGAATGGATGGACAGATGTTTAGTTTAGAATATACTGCAGTGGCTCACTGATGACTGTGCATCAGGCTAGTGCTTACACCACAGCCCAGTGGACCTACAAACTACTCGGTCTTATTCTACTACAATTTATTTTCTTTTTGGTGAGAGGGAGACACACCATAGCTAGCACAAACATGTTATAGCTAGCATGAAAACACACTACAGTTTATATAAAATTCTACAACTAAAACAAAAACAGTATAGCCAATAGTACTTAAAGTCTTTGTGCTATAAACTCATGACATCAAACAAAAAATGTGTCTTAACACAAAAACTAAATGGCTAAGATAAATACACAACAGTTAGCAAACCTAACATATCGTACAGCTAACACAAAGTTAAAATACAGATGCACACTAGTTGTAATAGTCGAGTGTGTGAGGCAGTGAGGACCGTTGATAATGCAGCATCTAATTCTGATTGCTATTTTCTTCACTGTGAAGTGGGTGCAGGTGTTTATATCCTTCAAGAACTGTTCCGGAAGAAGTTGCCGTACGAGAGGACCGCGTTCATGATGATGCCCATCCTGCTTGGCACCGTGGCCGCATACGCGGTGACCCGCCACGAGACGAAGGTGTGTCAGCACATGTGGATGGCTTTAGAGGAGAAACACTCGGTCATCACACCGGTTGAAGGTGCGTGCTAAGTCAGAGTTATGTAGTTAATGCATGGAAGTAATCATATCTGTTTTTATTCAAAGAGAAAATAAATCTAATGTAACTCAATAATAAGATTTGATTCTAGATTGGTTCTTACACTATTGGGCTATGGTTGCACTTTGGTTTGATGTTTAGTAACATTTACTCCAGTTCTCTCACACTGTACTTGGCACACCCCTCAGTGTCAAGTTTGTCCAGGCCATTCAGTTAGTGCAGAGAAGAGAGAGTAGTGGATTTAAGGGTGAAATGGCTGAGGATATGTCAAGTACTGGGAATTGAACCGTCTGCCTCCCACCATTATAATTGATGGTCTAGTCGCAGTTAAATGTTTAGAATGGTGTTGTCAGTATTTAAAAATTATGTATAAAAACGTGAAGCAAGGGTTCAGTATTCTTGTATTGTTGTGTAGACTTTCAAATATTACACTCAAAGCCATTATTTGACAGATGTAATTAGTTAAATTGTTGACTTGATAACAGATATGTTTCTTTAAATGTTATACTACATTGAAGACTAATATTTAATAGCACACATCTTTAATTAAAATTAATTTTGTTTCTTTTTAATATTGTCTAATTGGTTGAAGTGATAAGTGGTTTCCAATCCTGCTAGTTGCCATTGACCTTTCCTGTTAATTTATTAAATATTATATTCTGATTTGTGTTTATTCAGAGAGAAAAGAAGAGTTGGAAGCTGCCGAGCGTGAGTACAAGTGATAAAACACCGAGACGCTTTGTTTTTTCTGAAAAAGACAATTGGTTCCAAGCTGTCATCTTTACAGTGTAGAACTGCGTTACGTTTGCATTTATCTGTTACAAGTCACATCACCCATCACATTGAAACAGTCACACCAGGAGAGGGCGTGGTCCAGCTCAGTCACATAAATACAGACGGCCAATCTGTATCTGGTTTTCAACAGGCTAAACATCAAGATGAAAAAGAGCAGAGTAAAATAACAGCTGTGAAAATTAACGTGGTTATTTTGACTGTTTGCATTCAGTCAGTAAAGACAAGTGACTATAATCACAGTGTCCTGAATCGTGGCAGAGACCAAGGTGTCACTGAACTTGTTTTTGTAAATGAAGTAACACTACTACGCAATGTGTGTTTGAGATGTGTTATATTATAAGCCACAGACATTAACCTGCAGTAGTTTATTCTAATAATGTAAATACCACACAGATGTAACACTGGTTAATATGATATGTTTAATCGGCACATTAAATACAGCATTTTCAGGACAATACTTTTTAATATACTTCAGTTGTATTATAAATATACAGAACTTCATTTATATTATTTTTTATTCCTATTTATTGCACAAGTCTATTTTGTGCAAGAATATATACAAGACCGCAGGTCGAGTGGTATATTCTTGTGCAAAATAAACAAGTGCATTAACATTTGTAATATTTTTTTAACATAAAAAAAATGTGTCATGCTTTGTAAAATATATGACCAATACTTCTATAATGTGTTTGGTTAAATGCAGTCGCAGACTGTTAAGTTTCAAAGAAAATTTGATGTCATTGTAAATATGACGTAATAACGGTAAAACGAAAAAAGGGATTCCCCTTACAAAAGTTCCAGTCCAGAATGCACATGAGCTAATGCAGATCATTTTATTTCTTGGTTTTGATGTTTTTGTTGTATAGTAAGATTACCGTAAACAGGTATTTAATAAAACATCTTGGTGGGACCATTATCATACTGTTTCACTCCATGCCAGGATTTTATATATCAAAAACACTGGGACATGATCTGGGGCTAACAGTGTGAAAGATCCCTTGCAGATGATGGATAGTGTAGGTTTTATTCGAAGACCATATGTGAGAAAATAGAATAATAAAATAATTCACATAAAGTGGCAGTTTTATCATTTAATATGCTTCATTGATATCTAATGGACTTTTTAAACATTTTAATAATTTATTAAACTGTTTAAATCACATTTAATAATTTATTAAACTGTTTAAATCACATTTAATGATTTATTAAACTGTTTAAATCACATTTAATGATTTATTAAACTGTTTAAATCACATTTAATAATTTATTAAACTGTTTAAATCACATTTAATGATTTATGTAAATATTGTGTCTAGATGTTTGTGTGGAGAGGTTGCTGAGTATATTTGTTGATAGAAATTAATATGTAATCAAACAAAATATTACAAACTAAAGGTATTAAACAGCATTTTAACCCTATGTGTAAAGTTGTTTTGTTATAAAATTTCGATTTGTTGTGAACGATACACAGCTAACATTGATTTTCATAAGTTTGATGAGTGTCGACAATCTCTGTTAGTCTATAAAATTAACTTGGGTACACCTTGACCTTTGACCCAGTCATACACTATTTGGTAGGTAGATACCATCTGTAGGCCACTGTAAGCAAATACATTTTTCGCTGCCTTACTGCATCAACAACATTTCAACAAAGATTGTCAAATATATTTTATTTTCACAATAATAAATGTTACAATATTTAACATGATAATACTATAATCAAACATACAAGTATAATAAATATAGTTAACATATAATGTTAAAGATAATATGTTCTCCATTATCTAAATACAAGCAACTTGAATGAAATTAAATATAGGGCACCTCAGCCTTATCAAATGTTAAAATAAACAAACAAGAAAAAGCTACAAAAACCTCAACTAAAAATGTGCAAATTACTGCACAAAGTACATGTAGGAATGGTCAAATTTACATGTTAGGCTTACAATATTCTGCATTATTAAATTTTCAAAATGCTAATAAGAAAATTACAATTATTGAAACACACACCCCTCTGTTAAAGGGCACTCTTAATACGTAACGTATCGCATCAGCCTGTACCATACCACTTGTAGTATCTATTACAGTAAGAGTAAAATCTTTACCATATAGCCGTCCTCACTGTCTGATTTAATTGTATGCTACAAGTCAGTTCGACAAACCACATGATGAGAATGCCCCTTAAAACAACACGTAGACATTACATTTTACTAAAAACAGTTCTGAACAACCAACCCTGTATTTCACTACCTAACTGGGAATAAATAAGCAAGAGCTCATTTGTAGCTCAATAGTGTCAATTTGTCGACATAATAAAATTTATTAAACATGCTAAATTAGCCTGTGCTATGTTCCAGCCTAAGCACTGTAATAAATGTAGGCGTATTACCTTATCAGATCTGACCAGCAGTGAATTAGTTGTAACAACAGTGTGTACAAAGGAATAATCTTATTCCTGTTAACTGTAAATATTCATATGTAAAATTAAAATATAAAAAAAGAATTAAAATATTTAAATGACGGGAAAAAAAACAAAACAAAAAAAACATATATAAAAAAAGTAACAAAATTTGAGTAACAACACATTTATTTATGAGTATAAAAATATAATATGTGGAGTGAAAAATCTTTGAATATCTTTATTTACTGTACAATGCAGGTAAAATAAAAAGATCTGAAACTGGACCTTAAATCAATATTTCAACTAAATATGGTACAGAAAAAACACAAAGTGAATTTACTCTCTGCCCTACTCTCCATTCCTACTCTCCTGTTCGTCTCTCTCAGCTGTCTTTATCTCTCTACCCCCCACCACACACCCTTCTCTCTGAAGCCACCCACCCCCCCTACATTTTGTAAAAATTTGGAGACTGATGTGATCACAACCTTGGAAATAATCTTAAGGAAAGAATAAATTAACTATTTATCTGTGTATACAAATAACACAATTTGTAATCAAAACACAGCATGCCAGAAAACCTGGGAAATTTATTTTCTTTTACCATATCCTTACAAAGTTTTGGACATGCCTGCATGCAAGCTTAACCTCTGTTGAAAAATATGTAGTCAGAGAAGTGGAAAAAAAAGAGTTATTTGCATCGTTCTAGGTGCCCTTAATACAA
The DNA here is from genome assembly GCA_032361425.1 of Peltospira smaragdina. Lineage (NCBI taxonomy): Eukaryota > Metazoa > Mollusca > Gastropoda > Neomphalida > Peltospiridae > Peltospira > Peltospira smaragdina. The sequence goes on from JAUTBW010069084.1 coordinate 5,077, forward strand.
ATAATTTAATAATTATTAGTAATATGTGTAAAATGCGAAACACATGGGACTTGATATTCAAATACTGATAATTAAATACATATAACAAAAAGCATAATGCTTAAATAATTATGTTACAGCAGCTAATCTATTAAATGAATTAACTAATTAGAAGACAAAATATTATATTGTCATAAATAGTTAAATAATAATAGCCATAATAAACATAATTTAATGTAAATTTGCCTATACCATCAATCAAGTCTTTAAAAACAACAACAGTTTACTGTAAACCATACAATAATAGTGACAGTAAAACTGTGTTAATTCCTAATTAGTGGCATAGTAGCAACTGATGTTAAAAACTGAACTAAACTTTAACATTTAGCCTCTGCACCACAAAGTTCAGTGACTGAATTGCTTGCTTTATAAATGCTAGAGTATTAGAACATTTATGGTTACAATCACAATTTATATTGTTATTTAATGAGATGTAATTGTTTTGTTTATAATATAAATACTAGTAATTTGTGGTTACAAATACATTTAATTCTGTTATTCAACATTTAAACTAATGCATAATTACAACTTACATGTAATTGCAATATGCATTAATTATGTTTGCTATATTATACAGATGTATGTTGTCATTAAACTTGACATTATTTATGGCCTCAGTAACGTTTTCTCATTGACAGTGTAGAGGCAGCGACATAACAGGAATGTATGGTGCTCATTTCAACTAAACATCTATAACAGTGCATGTATCGTAATTCTGAATACACAACATCCAATTACATTTAGATTAATCCACTAAGGGTGGAAAGTAAATATAAAAACAAACATTTTAAGTTACGATCTAGCATCATGACAGTATATCCGATATTAAATAATACATGTCTGATTAACATCTGAGATAATATATTATAATTAGTAATAAAGAAAGAATAAGTGGTGTGTATATATAGATATGTACATATAGTTATCATTTTAAAAGTATATTTGCTTAATATAACATAAAAATTAACAATCATTTCCATACGAAATCAAAACAAGTAGCTCACAGTGTGGTAGTAGCAGTTTGAATTTAGTTCTCAACTCCAGGCTCTACAGCTATCAGTACACATGTGATACACAAAACAATGGCTGCACACAGTCAGCGCAGAAGACGCAGAAAGGTGATTACATGATGTAAACAATGAAATACACAAGTAAACACAGTGGTCAGATACTCATAGTTTCCTCAACTGTTACATTCAGAGAGGTAGTTGCCAAGTTGGTTTAAAAACTATTAATAATGAATAATATTACAACTTTATAGGTTGAAGGTTTCTTCTAGTAAAAATATTTAATATATTTTTTTCTAAGTTTATCATATTTAAGATATTCTACGAACATGATATTCATCTTCAATTCTGTTAAAATTACAATAAATGCATATTCTATCTGACTTTTCTGGATTTTTTTTTTTTTTTTTTTTAATACCTTCCAGTTTCTACTGTTAAAGAATGCAGAGACAATCAGATCTAGTTTTAAACAAGTCATCATCACACAACATGTCAATATGTTGAACTGAAGTCGTCATTAAATAAATGTCTTTCATTTATATATTAAGCTATGTCAGTATCAGGCTTATAACCTTGATTAAAGACACATTATTACCAAAGCTTGTCATGTAATACGATAGTACTAATGGTCAGATATGATGTTTGTTTTGAAATGTGCATTAGATGGAAAATTTAAGTATTTGCACACACTTCTGTTACGTAAAAAAAAGAGTATTTCTTGAGATCATGGTTGAACGGAATTACTCAATGCATACAAGAGATAAATATTTGTTTGTTGCTGTAACATGATAACCTCATGAAATGTTCATCCTCCTCTATTTTTTCAAGCTGTTCAGATTGGACTTGTATATAGAATAATAGAATGGACTGTGAATTTGGTTTAATTAGTCCTTTTAGTACATTGTGTTGTATAATGTAATAAAATATTGTTTATAACACAATAATGATGTGTCTAGCTTCTGATTTCAATCCAAATTACAGAATGCTTTTATTTCAAAATTCAGATTTGGACAACAACATTGTGTAATGCTTAAATAAGCTGTAAGAATGATTAGGTGAGAAGATAAAAAAAAAAAAAAAAAAAAAAAAAAAAAAAAAAAAAAAAAAAAAAAAACTTTCTCATGAAGATACCTGTCAACAAATACGTCTTGGTTTAAATTTAAATTTAAACTAGAAACAACATAAATATTTATTTAGTCAAACATTGTTCTTTTGATAAACTGATATGGAATTAAAGTAAGATATGATGTATGATAATCCATGAATAAATAAATAATCAAAGAATTCATGTGGTGATGTACTGGAACATAACATGCCGGGAAATGACAGCTTGTAGTTGCATAGAGAACGCATGCATCAAACCAAGTTGCTGCCCTTTTTAGAAATTAACTTCAATAAAAACAACAATTATTAGGCTCAATAAAGTTAAATTAAAACATTCCAGCTGTTTCAGGTAAACTCCTCACAAAAGCAGCAATTCAGAAACAGCGCCTTGTAACTCGAAGCAGTCATAAAACTTGCATCAGACGTAGACCAAATGTACTGATTAAAACAGCAAGTTAAACAAATGTGTGCATAAGTGGATACATATTTAGGTCTGTTTCGATGACGGCCACCTAAATATATGCTCATTTCCATTCATGTTTGAAAAGCTTTCCTGATCTAAGTAAGATTTGGTCTGTGTCTGATGTAAGTGTTACTTCAAGGTAATTGCAGGCCCTGGTTAGTAAAGAATGATACCATACGTTATCAAGAAACCACATTAAACTACACCAACAACCATGATGAATGTGTACATCTTGTAGACAATCACAAAATCTCAAAAAGACAGTAAAATATTTACAAATCATTTTATATGAATTTACGAAACCTGAAACATATTTACAAAGTAAAAATATTTAAACATCTAAAACTGCTGAAGCTAGTTTTCAAGTTGTTTTTGTTTTCATTCACTGGTTTAGAAATATTTCTCAGTTTATCAGGAGCTTTAACAAACAACTCCACACACTGCACATGAAACGTGATAACAATACATACTGGTAACAGGTCAGTTTTGAATTGTGGTAATTGTGTTAAAATGTGACAAACAGAGGAAGTTTAAATTAAATTAGGAGTATAATTTATATACAACTTAAAAGAAATTAAGTATTATCTTTTCTTTTCTTTTTTTAATTACAAAATGGTGGCCACGTTTTAGACAAACCACTAGTGTGAGACATAGAGCACATTTTGTTTGCGGTTCAAGACAGTATTAAATATGTACATTACAAACAAGGTTTTCTTACCACCAGCTAGTCACACATTTTAATGAATACATTTATGTGTGTAACAAAAAATACATATTCAGATCAACTACCAGTAGTCTCTGTCCATATTTAATTATCAATAGATCAATAATGAGGTGTTGATCTTATTTTATATGAAATGAATACACAGTTTCCAAATCATCAACTTCACAAGTGTATAAAAACAGGTTTTAAGCTGCAAAGGCGTCAAGGGTCTTATTCACAAAAGAGCATTGATTTATGTTAGGAATATAATCTTAAATGTTTTACCATTGGTCCATGACGTCAGAGACGCTACTTTCAGCTATTGATCAGACAAAAATAAATGTTACATGTGAAACTTAACTTTACACTGTTTTGCGAGAGAAAAAAACATCTGCACCAAATGATCGACTATTTTATATTGCATTTTCATGTAAAAAATTAACATTGTCTAAGTCAGACCCGTAACGTAAAACGACATGATTATTCACTCTTTAGTCAATCAACATAAGTAATCAGAATATAAAATATTTTTTCATTTAAGTGCCAAAACCTCAATACCATTATTTAAAATATTAATTATTATAAATTAATATAATGTTGGCTGTTTACATTATTAAGTATATGGATACTAAGTGTGCAAATTTCAGTGTACATTTCTTCAAGTATTCTCCTTATAAATAAACCCTTAACTCGTAAACATAGTTAAACAAATAAAGTCAACTGTCTTATCGGTGTCACTGACTTTAATATTAACCTGTCTATAAAGGGCACTTGGAATGAGAGTAAAATGAACAATAAACCTCGGGTTCAGGCACTAGTAAAGGCGTGTCAGTAAGTACATAATATAAAGATCAATATTGGGGAACAAATATCCTCATATAAAATTACACAATTTTACAAAATATAAAATAATGGCAATTTTTTTATTAACAGTAATTACATAACTGCATACATATCATTTTTAAAAGGCCACAATTTAGAAATATTGTTTTCATTGGATAAAATCACAGGCCATCATTTAGGAACAATGTATTCAACCGGTGAAATACAATGGGATGTACAAGTTTTCAACAGAAATAAACGAATGAAGTAAAGAATTGAAATTACTGAGTCTGTGTATAGAACTAATCTGATGGTGGTAGAAGGAACTAGTCCATTACATCTGTGCTAAATACTTTGTGCTTATAAACACTACTCTTCTCAATCAGTGAAATAAAACACGCTATGGTGACTGGATATATAAACTGAATTAGAATACATAAATGACGTATATGAAGTAGCAAAAATAGAATAATGTATATTTCACAGCAAGATACCAGCAGATCTCTTTACTCTGTACAAAAACATGATGTCATTAAGAAAATTGACAATTTTAATGATGTAAAATGATTAATGACTTTAAAAAATGCAATAACAACATAATGGGAAACAGCATGTATGAATACACCAATGAAGAGGATTGCACTAATTTGTAAAAAATATGTTGGGGGATCACAACAAGTATCATCATCATCATAGTCATCATTATCATAGTTATCATTATCATTATCATCATCATCATCGTAGTCATCATCAACATATTTTAAAAGTATATTGATTAACGTCAAGTTAACCACTGTTTCATCAGTAGTTTATTCATTTATTTTTAATATAATAAACGAAATAAGAATGAGTGATATGCAGTAGTGAATCTAGTTAAAATCTCGTCTCCAAAACACTTGCATATACTGAATAATACATAGCTAGAATAATATAACAAGTAACTTTTAAATAACAGAAAGTGTAATCTATTAATAAATGTGGTCATTACAACTTCATTCTGAAAACATTTAGTACTGATGGACCAACATTGCTTAAAGATAACCCTCAGTTAGTCGACGCAATCTATTTAAATCCTTAAGGATTTATATTTTTAGAGCCCAAATTTACTATTACATTTTCTTAAACATATGTACTTATTAATACTTATAACTGGATAAATCTAGTATAACAGTCTTCAATGGATCTTAAAATGTTGATCTCAATAGTTTGAGCTTGACCTCAGATGACCTGTGGTGTCGCCGACTCACTTGCTGGGCTTCTTGTTGGACTTCTTGAGGACTCGCTTTAGACCGCTGCTCATGTACTCACGCCCGTCCTGGCCCTGGTCCTTCCGCTCCAGCTCCTCCACTGAAAAACGTCATAGTAATGATGTTAATAATAATAATAATAATAATAATAATAATAATAATAATAATAATAATAATAATAATAATAATAATAAT
>JAUTBW010069195.1:0-10653 GCA_032361425.1 Peltospira smaragdina
ATAATAATAATAATAATAATAATAATAATAATAATAATAATAATAATAATAATAATAATAATAATAATAAAATAACTGAAACATTTTCATTTAAAATTGTTATGTGGTGTTATTTAAGAAATAACCATTATTTTCAATAAGCAAATGATGCGACTTCGAAATCAAATGCAGAATGTAAGAAGGTCGGCTAACATCAAAAGAACAGCTAGCATCAAAGGCAAGTGTAGTGTGATTGTTATACAGAGTTGGAATTGACAATGATTGTCTAGGTTAGAATCTAGGCCGCTTTGGCAAATCAAAGCAAAATAACCGACAGTAAGATTGTCAAATGCACAAAGTATTCATAAAGAGTGGTTGAGGTTGGTTTCGTTTGCTGTATCGTGTTTTAAAAAAAAATTTGTATAATATAACAATTATTATTTTATATAATTTTAATGAAATAATCATTAATATATTGATATTTATAACTAAGAGTTAATGAAGTGTTAGTATTTTGCAGTAAGCGAACCAGATTAAAGAATGCACATGCATGAAAAAACGGTGTGACTCTGCACCCAAACCCAGACTGTTGTTCTAGGCAGGAAAGTATGACAGGCATGAAGGAGCATACTACGTTATTATGACAATAAATAAGTAATTGTTTTGACATTAATATGTGTGAATTCGTTCTTGAAACTGAATGAGGTACAAATTATTACGGCGCCTTCCCTTCCTACTAGGGTTAACAAATGATGACATATGTCAACGTACATAATGATCGCGTGCGTTTGTTACTCTCATATAATTTTAAAATTATTTTTTGAGACACTTTATTAATTATATTTTATTTTAATTTTATTTTTCTTCAAAGTTACAAATAATAAGATTGCACAACAATAAGTATTCCAGCTAGTGATCTGTTGAACTTTCAATAACCATACAAAATATAGGGGTGGACTTATTCATGGATATGGGCCTAATTCTGTAAGTATGCAAAAAGTGGGGGTGGGCTTATTTACGGGCATGGGCCTATTCCCAGTCAAATACGATAAGCTATTTCGCAAAAGTTATAAAAAAAATTGTTGTTAAAATCAATGAAACAGTAGTATGTAAAATATTAATTCATAAATCATAAGCAACTATAAATCAATCTTGGAGAAGACTTTTTAAACACTAGTGATAAATGTAATAAGGTCACTTTTGAAAACATATTTGGATTCAGTGAATTCCTGCATACAACTTTTACAAGAATAAACTGGACTCTTGTGAAAATAGCTAAAGTTTTAATTCTGAAATAAAATAAAACATTAATAAGTAAGTGCAAGTCAGTTGTGACCCAGTGTTTCAAAAATTTGAGTAGAATATAATCAAATAATGCATGAGGATACATGATTTATGTGTGATTGTAAATCCTGGGTAGAAATGAATGATACTGCAATAAATCAATAAATATCACACAATGCAAGGAGAAAAGGTACTGGCCTCGATGGCATAGTGGTCTGTTGGTCTCATAAGATTGGTAGGTACTGAGTTCGTATCCTGGTAACGGCTCTCACCCAGATGGGTAGATTTAAAGCCACTACACCCTTCTTATTCTCACTAACAGTGTGAGCTGTGATGTAACAGCTTTCTCTGAATATTCATTCATGTAAAATGCCTGAACCCCCAGAGAAAAAGTGATTCACAAAAAGGAATTAAAAAGCAACCATCCCCGTTAATTTTATTAATGCACTAAATATTTTCAGTAACAGCCATATAGCTATGTCAAACAGTTTGCATATAAGGCATGCTTTTTCTACACCACTAGCTACAACTGTGCCTGTACCATTTTGATTATTTATTGTATCAATATTTAGCTTACTGCTATCTTGTAACTCACCTCAATCGGACTGTTCAGTGATGAGAAGTCGTACCCAAGCTTGGTGAGTGGGTTGGTGTATTTGCAGGACTCGTTTTCTTTTTGGTGTGTATCCCCATGGCAAACAACCTCCGTCTCCCAAACAAATACGTACTGGCAATCGTCAGTAACAGCATCCAGCTCAGGAGAACCCTGTAAGAAGCAATTCAGATGGTTGAAACACGTCTCATTGGCAGCAGATGGTTGTAAGCTGTGTATCATAAATAAATTGGAACAACTAACCCTCCATGTAGAGTATGTAGTCACGCATATTTGCAGAAAGACCTAGCAAACATTGCTGGTCTGACAAACATCCCAATATGGCTAGTTTGCAAAAATTTGCACATTTGTAGGTTACATTTTTCTCTACAACTGTTTTAAAAGTCTGTTGAGGAAGACTACCAAGAATATCTCAACAGTGTACTGTGTACATCTGTGATGACAACATGTTTTAAATGAACAATATTTAAAAAGAATCACCAGTTTCTATCGCATGGAAATACAAATGGTTATTTTATCTTTGTAAAACTGTAACACATTATCTTTTTTGATGAGTATCCCCATGACAAACAACCTCCGTTTAAAAAAAAAAAAAAAAAAAAAAGCATATTCATACATTCATTCACTACCATGTATTAGCCAATTTCATGTATAAGCCAACCCCTTAGTTTGCCTCTTTAAATCTGGTAGAAAAAGACTGAAACCATGTATAAGCTGATCCAACTTTGTCACCGTTAGTGATCTTTGACTGGACTATATTACTATTTCATGGGTATTTGATAGGGATGTAACGATAAATCGATTTATCGATATATCGCGATATTTCTGGCTATGATATGATTATCGATACGTGTAGTAATGTATCGATTCTTTAAAAATTGTTATATCGATTTTTATCAAAGTAAAAATGCACAAACGTTTACACATTATTCTAATACAGATGCACAAAAGATCGAAAATAACTTTTGATATACACACTCACTACATATTTATGATAAAAATGTAATAAATATTATCCTAGTACATTTATATTATGCCAAATGCACATGTCTTATGGGCCTAGTTTCCAATGATAAATAAAATTGTATATTAGGCCCTTAAGACGTGTGCATTTGGCATAATAGATAGAGAAATTACTACATCAGTGGCCGCATTCATTGGACAAAACAAAACTGAAATGTTTAAATAATAAAACAATTCTGGAGCTAGCTAATATGACTAAAACAATTGTATGTGGGATACAACTGATTTCATGATTTCACTGTTTATTAGAGAGAAAACAATGTTTATTAATTGATTAAAAAATAATAAGATGACATTTTGTTTATTTACTATTCAAAGCATTTGATGTTTCATAAAAAATAATCAGATAAAAGAATACAATATATTTTCAAAACTAAAATAGTTTTTGAGTTAGCTTGCTTGTGAGAAAACCTTTTTTATTATTATTATTATATTTTTTTAAATTATGTTTTGCTAATTGTTGAGGAAATGTGTTCAATTAATGCAATAATAATAAAAGTCCTACTAGTCTGACACGACAGATACAAAATAATATAAAAAACCATATTACCCACCAGTTTTACCCCCGGTCTGCATGTGAACACAATCCTACTGGTGAAGTTTCTGCTGGGGTTCTTTACACAGGGGTCTCCATGGTCATACAGCAAGCTCACTTCGCCGGACCGTGGGCCAAGCACTGGTGCTCCAGACACTCTACCCAGACTCTACAACACACAGAGAGACACAGATATAGGCTGACCTACACTAGCACAGCCAACATTCACAGAGAGAATTACATTTGACTACTGAATGTTTGTTTTTTGCTTTTTGGTGAAAATGGTGAATAGGTACATAGTTACAATTCTTTTGCTTATTTATTCACTTTAATGATAAAATAAAAACAACAAAAACAAAACACCATGAAATGATCTTCACAATTTATGTAAACTAGTGCTTGCTTACAGTATATTTTATAACAGTAGTTAAAATTGTACAACACTGACAAAATCAGCAGCTATCCCATGACACTAAACTAAATTATGAACATATGTGCATAATAGCTGGAATCTTAAATAAAGATATCCTACAATTGATAAACAGTGAGTTAACTTGTATGACATTGGGTAAGACATCTTACACATGTCATGTTGGATGAGACATCTTAAACAGAGTCAACTGGTGTGATGTTGGACTAAACATCTTAAACAGAGAGTCAACTTGTGTGATGTTGGACGAGACATCTTAACCAGAGAGTCAACTTGTGTGATGTTGGACGAGACATCTAAACCAGAGAGTCAACTTGTGTGATGTTGGATAAAACATCTTAAACAGTGAGTCAACTTGTGTGATGTTGGACAAGACATCTTAAACAGAGAGTCAACTTGTGTGATGTTGGACTAGACATCTTAAACAAAGAGTCAACTTGTGTGATGTTGGATGAGACATCTTAAACAGTGAGTCAACTTGTGTGATGTTGGATGAGACATCTTAAACAGTGAGTCAACTTGTGTGATGTTAGACAAGATATCTGAAACAGTGAGTCAACTTGTGTGATGTTAGACAAGATATCTGAAACAGTGAGTCAACTTGTGTGATGTTGGACGAGACATCTTAAATAGTGAGTCAACTTGTGTGATGTTGGACAATACATCTTAAACAGTGAGTCAACTCGTATGATGTTGGATGAGACATCTTAAACAGTGAGTCAACTTGTGTGATGTTAGACAAGACATCTGAAACAGTCAGTCAACTTGTGTGATGTTGAACAATACATCTTAAACACAGTTAACTTGTGTGATGTTAGACAAGACACCTTAACCAGAGTCAACTAGGGTGATGTTGGACAAGACATCTTGAACACAGAGTCAACTCATGTGACACTGGATGAGACATCTTAAACAGTGAGTCAACTCATGTGATGTTGGATGAGACATCTTAAACAGTGAGTCAACTCGTGTGATGTTGGATGAGACATCTTAAACAGTGAGTCAACTTGTGATGATGGATGAGACATCTTAAACAGAGAGTCAACTATGGTGACGTTAGTTAAGACATCTTAAACAGTGAGTCAACTCATGTGATGTTGGACAAAAGCTATCTTTGCAAACATTGTGAACATGCTGATGATAATACAAATTTAATTACATGCTAATTTATTTCCAGTATGGATATGATTACAGTAATGCCCATACATGCACCAAAGTAGAGCCTTCTACTGCACATAAGAACAATAGAGTATAAAGAATGTTATCTTATACATTTATGTATTACTAAAAATCACAAAAGTGCATGTCTGGCAGTGTACACTTTAACACTGCCTACCAGTTTTAATAAATTGTGTATTCAGAATATTAAAATTTATTTTGTTTCCGATGTCTATTCAGTTTTTAAAATATACAGTCTACAGAAATATCTGGTACGTGACTTCACAATAGGTACTGTCAAGGTCATATTTGTTCCAAGTCTTCTTCTTTTTTTTTGTTACAAAGATTACATTTCACTATTAAAGGATTCAGCAATTACTGTGTGTAATGGTATATAATTTCCAAACCTGAACGGATATGTGAATAATTATCATAAATAAATTTAGTCTTTGATTCATGTTTGTGTTTCTATTGATAAAGTCATTGAGGAACATACATACAACACTGATGTCACATGGACAGCATGGTGAGAATTTCTAAGCATAGACTCACTGTCACTGTCACTAGAAGGGCTTTGTTAATTACTGTTTTTGTTTTTTTGATTACTGGTATTGAGAGAAGCAGTCACGAAAAAGATTCCTCACAATAATGTAAACTGAAAACTAGATTACAAAATATTTTAGCCACAGAAATATTTGTGTATATAGTAGATAGAATTGCCAGGTGAAAAGCACTGGATTCTGAGAGTATGGGTCCTGTGAGTAAAATAAGAAGTGGAATTTCAAAGGTCATTTACATAGCATCATAAAACTTAAGTACTATTCGTGACATTTTTCTTTTACAATATTCATAGATTTTCAAGTACTGGTATGATATCTAAATTTCACAAGTAAAAATTAATGAACATCCATGATTTTTTAGCACCCATACAAAACTCTGAATCAGTTAATACTTTTTACACATTGAATGGCTTGCTTACCTTGGGTGGCTGATGGTCGCTCACCATGCAGGCGCCGGCTCCTGCGGCACACAGCACCCCCTGCACGGAGTTGAGTGGGCGACACACGTTGATGTAGAACACAGACTTGGGGTTGTCTGACTCGACAGCCATGTCAACCGCCAGGTAGTGGCCGGCAGGCTTGATGAGTGGGGACAGATCTACAGTGTAGTTGTCCCCCACATCCACACTGCACATCACCTGTGGAACACAGGAAGCAGCAATGTCAGCACACACACATAGCACAACCAAATAATTAACCCTATCAGACTAGTTTTTCCAGATTACTTGAATGAAATAAATTGCAAACATCTCTTGACATAATGAATTAATACATTCATATGGTTTAATGACATTCTAAAATAACTACTGGACAATGCATAGCCACAACACACACAAATTGGTAAATAATGTTATTTCAATAAATTTTGCAAGAAAAATATATTCATTACTGTTAGAACTTTCTTATGGCTATATTTATTGCCAATTACTCATTTTACAAAGAATCATACAATAAACCACATATTTAATTGTTAAATATAGGTTGCCAGTAAACTCACAACAATCAATGAAGACTGTTAGTCGAATTAGTCAGTCTAAAATGACTAAGTTAAAACAGTAAGTTTTGATAAAATAGGATGGTGCACTAAGAAATATATCTAAACCATGAAGCAAGTAGTAAGAAGAAAGTTAAGGTCTGGAAAGAGGACTTCAAAATTTTTGGTCCAAAGGTAAATAAGGGTGGGTGGCGGGAGAGGAATGCGAAAGGTCAGAGGTAAGGATGTAATATAACAAAATTCACAGACATACTGTTATTCTTCTTTCTACATGATTTGGGATGGCTGTTCTTTTGAGGGTTTTAAAATTTAGGTTTCCTGTTTGCAGTGAATGTGTAACATAATATGGTTTATACAACTTTCTAAAAGTATTTATTATTTTATTTATTCTTGTTCAGCTTTCTTTGTTTCTTTAGTTTCAATATAACTTTTTTTTCTTTTCTATATTTCTGATTCCATAAATAATTGTACTGAATAAAATATCTTCTGTAATGATACTAGACCATAGTTATATTTGCTATGGTTATATTTTAAATTTATATCCAGTAAATGCAGACTTGCCCTTACACTGCCCCTGCGTACCTGTTTCTCACAAGCCAGCTGTGTGTGCCAGTTGAAGTAGTACAGACACCCATCCGAGCTGCCCACATAGACCGGGGCACCGAGGCCTGCGCTCTCACTACAGATGAAGCTGATGATGGACGTGCGCTCAAAGTTGTTGTGGTGACAGCTAGCGCCTCCAGAATAGTTCAACATCAACATACTCTGCTTGAACTGCAGACGACTTGTGAAGTTGCCAGCATTGAAATAACGCAGTTCTCCGGTTGGTTCATGCTGACAAGAACCTGAAAGCAAAACAACCAACAGGCAATATTCAACAGTTTGATCGGTGAACATGTTACATTTACAACAGAGACCAAGAAAAAAACACAGTCTGGAATGTGGCAACTCACTGCTGGTGACGGTTACTCCTAATTAATATTGGGAATCTAACAAGAGTATGTAAACATTAATTTATACAGAATTCACAGTATGGTGAAAAAATGTCTACAATGAGTTATATGTTATTACAAAGTCAAATTTTTAATTTAAATACAAACAAAACTACATTTTTAATTTACCTGCGAACTGTTGCATTTCATGTTTATTGTCAAATGTTTACTAAAACAGTGTAAACGAAATCCGCCATTACCTAACGAAGCAGATGCATATGTTTAGTGGAAACCAATGGCAACACCAATGTTAAAAAACACGATATCAGGTGATCGCTTGTTTATCTGAGCAGGTGATCACTTGTTTATTTGAGCAGAAGTGGCTGGCGCATATTTCATAGCGGGTACCGAATATCGACCCAGTTTCAAAGTGCCTTTTTTTATTTATTTGACAAAGTGGTGTAGCGAAAGTGTGATTTGTACACACTTGGTAATTGGATTAACCATTCTAAGCTATTAAATAATACAAATATGTCAAGGAATTGCTTTAAAACTTAAGTTTTCCCCCAATTTATATCAATATAATTTGTCATTTTGTGCCTTAAATCATAAACAGCCATGTGAATTTGTACAACCCAGTGCACAACAATGATGTGCTGGCTTTTATTATTTATATAAATACTGGCATTACTTGAATATAACCACAGTGTGCATTGCTGTGCACACAAAGGCTGTTAGCTGGATAAATACTATTACCTGAATTGGGTCCACAGTGACTTTTCTCCACAGCAGCACACACGTTGATAGTATAGTTGTAGCCATCTGGAGATGTAGCCACATAACCTTCAGCTCTCTCTAGCACATTCAGATCAAAGGTATAACCTGCAGTTATAAACAATACCCTTTGTTTTCTAGTAAAGTACAGAAAATGACATTCTGTCACTGTTTGCACTAGTAATGCATTAAGTTATATTCACAAAGCCCATTTCTGACAAATTTAATTTTAATGTTGCACAATATCAACCTATTCAACCTGTCATCTGTACCTTCACTACCAAATATAATGATGTAGGTAAGAAACAACATAAAGACCAGGGGGCTTCTTGATACAAGTGTAAATTAAGTTTTACCCTATAAGTAAATCAATGTCTGATCACTGATCCATGATGTCAAAGATGATACTTTCAGCCAGTGGTCAGACCTAGATCTGTGTTTAAGTTCTAAATATAACTTTGTTTACATTGATCAAATAAAAGGATTCTGCATCTGTAAATGTTAGACTTCATTATGTGTTGACATTTCTAGCTAAGTATAAGCAAACCTCTCTCACAGGTTAGTGTTTTAAAATGTCTCTAATACAAAACAAGGTATGGACAGTAATAGAAACAAAAATGAACAGGAATTTAACAGAAGAAAACTGGCTTTAACCCGAGGCTGAAAGATGATCTTGCTAAGTGAACAAATCTGAGAGTGGTTGTTACCTGTGTCTGGGTTTCGTACTGTGCAATTGCTGGACTCTGATACCTTGGGCTCTAATGGACAAGCTTTCCTTGTCAACCAGATGAAGTGATGATCACAATCCCCAACAGCAAAATGAGCCACTGGATGGGAATCCTGCAATAAGACTAATCATTGTGAAAAAAGGAAACACTACATTATCATCCAGTATTCAGATACAGCATTTAAAACACTATAATTCCAACCTGTAAAAATGCTTTGTTTATAACCATTTGGATTGGTCTAAATCGCATCACGTGATTATAAAATCCGACATTCATAACTGCATGAATCTCAGTTTTTCTCTATTTTAGCCTACTGCCAGAACTACAATATGACCTGTCAACAAAGGAATCCTTGTGTGATTATATTTTTTTGATTTCAAGTTTTAATCATCTACTGTACGTTCGTATCATTTTGGGGAGATTTAGGAGATAAACCATATGGAGTTTTCAGATTTGAGGGTGTTTATTATTTATTTAATGCTGCAAATGTTATTTATAACCAAAGGTGTTAGTTACTATCTAATTCAATACCCTTGAAGCGCCAACTTTGCCTGTTCCATTCCAAATGATGTCATCTTTAATGATGTCATTAGCTTTCCATTACAATTTAATTACAAGTTATTGAATTTACTTACGTTGTTATATTTATAGACAATTCTAAACATTTCATGTTCGTATTTAATAATAATTATTATAAAAAGAGCATTTAGACCGAAAATTCAATATAAACTATAATAATGTTTGTAAGAACGCCACTCTTTACTTGGGTTACTGGCGGGGAAAAAACGGGGATTCCCCTAATGATATGTATGAATTTCCTCTTAATAAAACTGTAAATAGTCGAAAAATAAAGTTCGATTTTTATTCCAAATAACGTAAAAAAATTTATATGGTTATATGTTTGGAATTATAAGAATTGAACGTTATAATTTTTGTGTTTCATGCAAGTATGAAACGCAAAACCGCTTTACACACTTTAGTATGAATGGCTTCGCGTTAACGCGCTACGCCATTCATTCAGTGTGTAAAGCGTTTCATACTTGCATGAAACTCAAAAATTATAACGTTCAATTCTTAAATAATCGACCTACTATCATTAAATTTAGTCATCTTATGAATACTAAATAACAGGAACATTTTAAAAATAGCAGAACTAATTAATACCTTTAAGCGTTTTTAACATACAAATCATGTTAATATCTTGTTTTTAACAGCGATAATACAAGTTGAGTTGTTTTTAATATGCTGTATAGAAATATGTCATACTTGTACATTCAGGGTCTAAGCTTTCTGCAAAATTATTTTCTTATTTTGCGAATATACCCAATTAAATTACATATTTTGACATACATGCTTGATAAATAGAAAACTATTAATTGATCTGTATGTATATTTCCCACTCATCACATTATTAGATGGCTCGGATAAGATTCTACCCAAAAGGGGGCGACTTAACAGCCTAGTGGTAAAAGCGTCCGCCTGATCTCAGATCGATCAACGTTGGTGAGCTACTGAGGATTCTCTAATTAAAATGTTTCCGTCGCCGATATAACCGTTAATAACACGTCATTATTATTATTATTATTATTATTATTATTATTATTAGTAGTAGTAGTAGTAGTAGTAGTAGTAGTAGTAGTAGT